>JAACJT020022846.1:0-24210 GCA_009936485.2 Gymnarchus niloticus | reverse complement strand
ACCACCCATCTTACCCCGTGTCCCTGAACAGGATACCTACAGACCACCCATCTTACCCCGTGACCCTGAACAGGATATCTACCAACCCTCCTGTTGAAAAACATCCGTAACAGCTGGTTCTACAGTAGAGGTGCTTGACATAAGTCCACCATATAACTTATCAATGGTTCCAGGAGGGCTAATCATAGGACAATAAATTATTGAGAAACATTCTGAGGTATGTATCATTTCTAGGATATTTTAGCCATCGAGGGCAAATGGGTTACACTCAGTTTAACATCAATTAATCAGACGGACTTCATGGTGTAAAAACACAAACAGTGTTTAGTTAATGTTTAAGCAAATTACTGTTTAATTACCCATTTATTCAGCTGGATGTTTTCCTGGGGCAATTTGGATTAAGCATCTCCTCGCACGAGGGAAAACTCGCCAGCAGCTGGAAGGTTATGATGTCACGACCCTGACCAGTATACTGGCTCCATAGTGTGGGAGGCTTTGTAAATAAAGAACATCTGAAGATTGATTTCAGGTCAGATGCTATAGGTACAGTGTAAACGACTCCCAGAAAAGGCCCAGTATCAATCCGTACCAGTAACTCCACTGCTGTCTTCCAGGATACACTCTGCTGGGTCCCCCGTCACAATCTCACCACATTTCCCATGTGGCCCCAGGACACTTGGGTGGATGAGTGACATTACAATGGACGTGCAACTGCTACGGTGAAGGATGGCCCACGTGGAGGTTAAGAGCAATGCATTGTGGGTAATACTGCACCACAAACTTCAAGTACCATAAGGTCAGGGGCTTCTGAAGCGTCGGCATAAAAATTCAGCTGCATGAAAAATAAAGTACAGTACATTAACTACGTACAGGAACTCCGCCACGGATAAAATTTTCTGATTAACGACAATTTTTCATTGCTGTTAGGGCTTTCTCCTCTTCTCCTATTTAATCTTTAAGGTCCAAAGTGCAGTTTAAAATGTTACACGGTCGGCTCGCTTCGCACTTCCGTAATAAATAGCCTGTGCTTGACACAGCTAAATAGGGGCCTTCGATGGCTGAATGGGCATTCTCAGATAAAGTGCCACAAGACTGGGCTGCACCACTCTCGCCAGCGGTTTCACTGGCAGCCTTCGGCACCGGCTCTTCTTCAGCAGCCAGAGTGCGAAAGGGCTGGTAGAGAATGTCCTCTAATGAAGGGAAGGCTGGGCAGAGGACGGGTAGCTCTGGATAAACCGTGTACCGTAGGGGAGGCAGAGACGCCAGCTGGATGTCCTGGCAACAGCGATTCACAGCTACTCAGAATCAGGCCTTAAAAATGACAGGTAGGTGCTGATTTATGGAGAGATATTCATCAGCTAGAGGGGGAATGGAACCCATCCTAGAAGGAAGACAGCCTGAATGGGAGTCCAATGCAGGACACACACACACACACACACACACACACACACACCCACCAGTAAGCCTGCAGCAGGAACCCTGAGTACCTGAAATCAGCACAGCATGAGAAGAACACACCCAATACAGAGGTGGGATTCGAACCCACAACCCTGGTGGCATGGGGCAACAGCGCTACCCAATGAGACGGCCCCAAAATGTTGTGCATTTTAATAATCATGTCAATAATTTTTGTATGTGGTGAAAAAGTTATCTGAGTTTCTTTAAAGTTTTTAATATTTAAAGCCATGAATTCATGTCATGATAATGAGAGGTGGAGCCTGCAGTGAGGCTGCAGTGAGGCTCCACCTTCTTATGGTGGGGGTTTGCTGTCAAATCCGTGCAGGCTGAGACTAGCAGCGCACCTGTTTAATCTGATATCCCTTCTAGAACGAGACGTGAGGCACAAAAACCGGTTAGTTCATCACGACAGCGTCACGGACCAGGGAGCCTGCCATCTCCACATCCAGGATCTGTGCGCCCCAGTCGCTGTCTGACCCGTCTCATACCCCCCACCACATTGCGCCAAGCATGTCAGGCAGCCAACCGTCCCCTGAGCCCTCAGGTCCAATTCAGCGCCCACCCAACTCAGGAAAGAACTCAACAAAGGCTTTCCGATTACAGCGCCCCCTCTGTCCTGGAAGTCTCTGTGCCCGACCTTTATAATTATTGGTAAGAAATGTGACGGCTCTTTTAGAGAGGCATGAAGGGTGAAGATGGCACCCTCCGCCTTCCGAGCTGCACAATGAACCAAGTGAACATCGGCCCCTGGCTCCATTCGCGGTTCTAGCTGCACAGAAAATGAGTTTTAGGACTGTGGGACCAGCCCAGCTCACACACTACTTCACCGTCAGCCACGCGGAATCAAGAGAGAGGACGTCTGTCAGACGGCGGCCGCGTTTCTGTACTGTTCCGATTTTGGCTCCGAAAATGAACAGGAGCATACGGCGAAAGAGACGTTGGGAATGACGATTAGTGTGCTTCTTAGGAACAAATTAACTTGCGAGCAACATCTCTAAAAAAACGTTTTATTACTGACGTTCTCTTTGATGATGCATAACCATATATGTGTATATGGATATTTCCCCTATGGGTTCATCAGCAGACTAACCCCAATTAATCCTAACTAAGGGAGCCGTTCGTCCCATTTCACATGCTGGATGGACTGCACACTCCGTCTCCCTAATTGGTATGAGGGCCTGAAACGCACCTGGGCCGAATCACAGCTGTTACCATGGGATCGATACTCCATACCTGCCCTTGCTCCCGGAGCCCTTTCCATATCGCTCATTTCACACTTTTGGCTTACTGGACGTGGACCCGGGCTCCACTCTTGATGGCTGATCAAAGGCGACTTCCGCCATTCTCACATGCCTCTCTGTCTGTCAGGCTTGAAAATTGCGAGAATGAAATCGATCTCTAGGCGGCGGGGGGTTGGGTTCCGTTCTCCCTCTGAGTTTGGTGAGAGGTGCCCCGAGGAACAGCACAAAACATCGAGTGCCATTCTCCGGGGGCCCGCCAATCAGGATATGGTCTGCACGCCACAGCGACCTTCAATGCCTAATTATTCTAATGGTAACGTTTTTCTGTTGAGCAGCCTGATGTTTGCAGGTTGCTCATTTCTGATCTGTGTGAACAAATAGAGAATGCTAGCATTTAAGGACTGCATGATTGCTTTTAACAGCCCAGAATTAGGCATCAGACCCCAAATCTCTAATGAGTCCAGTACAAGGATTCAGACGCCGTTATAGCCAATGAGAATGGCTGTTTAAACTTCTACAGCATTAATATTTGCCAGCTAATTTAATCTATTCAATACATTGACGGGAAATCTAAGAGGGGAGCCGTGCATTCTGAGTTTGTCAAAAATAATCCAATTAATTTACATTTGAATTGCTTTAATTTAACCAAATTACATCAGGGGCTGTGCAGTGCCTGCGGGTAGCACCATTTCATTAGGGCTTTCAGACGGTGCCCCATCTCGTCATGCGTGTTTTTAGCACTGTATTCCCGTGTTTGCGTCGGTTTCCTCCTACAGCCGTGTTAAAAGGTGGCTAATCCTGATTGGACTAGAGTGCAAGCGTCATGCCCACACCCATCCAGCCACGCCCAGTGCTTCCACGCTCCTCCTCCCCAGAGTAATGAGCACCTGGCTGTCATTGAGGCATCCTGTTTATAACCTGGCAACGGCACCGGCATTTGTGAGGCAGTGAGTGTCACCACTCCGCTGTGACTTAGCGGATGGTGTGTACGTGCCTCCTTCATCACTCCTCTTGCCTAGTCTGTTTTATTTGTTTGCTGCTCTGACTGATCTCCTGGTTTTTCAATCCCAAGCCTGTTCCTCTGATTACATCTCTGGATGTCACCCCCACCTCCCCTGTTGCCTACGATAGTTTCGGACTCCCCGGATTTGATCCTGCCTGTCCCCGACCCGTCGTACCATCACACAATAAAGACGTCGCCCAGCACTTGGATCCTACAGCGTTAGTTATGACAAGTCACCGTGATGGAGAGGTATATCATAGCGGAGGAAAAAAGTCTAGCATTTAAATACTGTGACGTATTGAAAGACCAGCCCCACAGACTTTCCAGATGTAGTTTGATTAATTAATTTTCATTAGTAATGGATTGGTTAGGAACTGATAAGTGGAAAAGGAGGTATGGATACTGTGTTTATCAATAAGTTACTAGAACAGCTTCACTTTTTGATTAAATACCCAACTAGCCACTGCCTCTGATTCCATCCCATAAATATCACAGAAGCATCGATGTCTCATTGTGGACAGGAAAAATGGGAAAATCATTTAAGCTCAGAATGAATCGGACCCATCCTGCGAGGCTGCGGTTGCAGCTTGAGTGAGGACTGCCGTGCCTGACCGCGGCAGGGCCAAGTTCACGTTGGAGGTGTTCCAACCGCGGGCTATCGGCGACGGCACAGGGGTGAACTGCACTGAGCTGTTGGTTCGCAGGAAAAGTTTCCTCTTCATATCCATCCCAGGAAGCAGAGGGAACGAGGTGGGGGACAGGCTGCCCCTGAAGACCAGTGCAGTCATGCTGGAGACAGAAAATATTTAAGTGTATCACTGGAGGCATTTATTTTGAAGTGATAAAACTTCAAATATATTTTATAAAGCTTTGTCAGCAGGATAAATAAAAGGCCAGATAGTTTTAAGACTCTCTGAGGGAAAATCAGTCCTTGGTATTTTGTCCATTCAAGGAAAAGTATATAGAATGTGCAAAACATTTTTATGGTTTCCCAGTATTTGTCTCAAGCATCTAGATGCCTGGCATCGGTTGCAGTGCCACCCGTGTGTATGAAGTTTGTTTGTGTTTATTCCTGGTACCCTGTGTCTCCAAAGGCACGGCCATCTTAACCGACTCTAAATCACCCTTGACCCCTTTGAGGGTGTTTGTGTGCATGTGTCCCTCTTCCCAGGCAACACCTCGCCTCGCAGTCATCCAAATAAATCAACGGCTTTTTGGAAACACGACTCACGGCCTCTGTAACAATCCCACATCTACACGCGCTCTGGCACTTTATTTACGGCTGGATGTCAATGACTGACCAGCCGCGGCAGTGAGGACGCGGGTCACCGACCGGAGACACAGACAGAAGGACGCCCGAAGTGGTGACACTCCACCCCGCCGGTCCGTCCAACCGTAGCACAGCTCAGGGGCAGGTGAGCGGCCAAATGCAGCAAAATCGTTCGTATCGTCTGTATTTCTGGCACTGGGGGGGGCGGAGCTGAGCTGGGGGTGTGGTTAACGAGGAGCGTAGGCCTCTGAAGACAAACAGCTTAACGACGTTGCGTGTGCCAGCGGCAGGAAAATAACCTTGAGCGCTACGGCGCCAGATCGTTTTACAGCCGCGAACAGCAGCTGAGACGTAAACATCCAAAGAGTTTTACGGCTAACAGCATAACAGGAAGGCAGCAAAGACGCAGCCCTTGTCCTTCTTCACAGTCTCCAGCACCAACAAAGCAAGTTCAAAACAACAGACCGCTGGGTTTAGTTAAAAGCATGGCCAGATCTGGACGGCCCTATATCATTAGAGTCCTTCTGAAGCTCGGTGGTATTTGAGGTCTCTCGGCATCATCCTTGAGGAGTCCAGGGAGTGTGTCCTGGAGCAGACTGTTCCTCCCACCTGGCCGCCGTGTGTGACCTAAACGAAGGACGCCGATTCGTCAAGGCGACAGCCAGTGCCGTTGCAGCTCTAACTGCGAAACAGACGTGCAGCACAGCAGGAGCGCAGTGCCCCAGTCAGCCTTCGTATTCGTAGCCCCCTGCGAGGAGACGGCGGCAGCCGCACCTACTCACAGACGAACCTGGCAGAGGACGCTGATGGCCACCGGAGACGCTGCTGTGTATTCACGCCTAGCTTGTTAAAACCAGGCCCGCCCTGTAGGGGGTGCTATACCACGTAGGTTGGACCCGGTTCTGGAAAATGGGGGTGGGGAAATTACGACATGAGTGAGGAACAGGTCAGGAGCATAATGCTTGGGGTCAGAAACTGTGGGGATTGGGCATCCAATTTTAGTGTCTGAGGTCATGTGGTCATGCGGCAGGTAGAAGTTACTTTTTTAAATTATGGTTCAGAGAAGAATGTGTGGACCTGCTTCAACAATTCCCATTTTTCTTTGTCGGACTTAAAATTCTCAGCATTACAATATATTTCTTGAAATAAATAAAAAATTAGCTGTTAATTACTGATGAAATATGAGCATTAAAAGCTGATTCTCCCATCACCTGAAAGAGAAATACCTTACCGATTCGTTCTGGCGCCTGTGGAATTTCAGCACTAATGAATGAATTGTTTAGTTTATTACTCTGGAAATGTGGACGTAGACAAGCTGCATATTTCATTAACACTCCCAGATTCCCCCGTGAGAGCACTCGATGGGCATGCTATCCCATAATCTCCGGGCTGTCGGGATGCTGGCACAGCTGACCTGTTGATTCCAAAACGTAGGGTGTGAAGGAGGAGGATGTTGGCGGTCCATGTGGACCCCTCCTTCGCTGCCTTGTTTGTTTTGAGGGGGATTTGGCAGTAGCCCACTGGCATGCGGGCCACGCAGGGGGCGGGATTTCAGCCATCCGACACAGGATATGGGGCGTCATGTCGTCCCTCCCCGTTCCCTCTACCCCGTTGCTAATGGGCATCGGCGCCGCTCTTTAGAAACAGTTAGACCATCTGTCGGTTTTATTTCGGGATGGACGCAGACTTGTCCTTAAAGACATACGCTCCGCTACGCAGCAGTGCACTCTGGCACTGGCACGGTGTCACTCCTCCGCTTTTCCCCCCTCCCCCCTACTGACAGGAATTCTCAGCCTTTCAGACTAGTGGCCAGCCTAGCAGGGGCAGCGAGCCCCGGGTTCGCCCACCGGTCATCCACCGGTGACACCTGCATACCGTGTACCCCATGACATTCCATCAGTTAAAATGAAAGAGGGCCCCCTAGTGCTTGGAGGACCTGGGCAGTGTTGCACTGTGGGATGGCGTTAACACTTGAGGTGTTTAATATCGAACCATATGGCAGGAGGTAATGAAGGTAACCTGAAGGGGCCTGCCAGGTGTACACCGCCACCGGTCTCGTTACTGCGGCAACCAGATGCTTCCCACCAAGAGTGGCCATGCAGACAGGAGAGTGATCAGGAGAGACAAGGAATAAAGCTGGATTTACACACCAGGTGTGGGACCAACCAATTTAGCTTTTGCTAATGAACCATTAGCAGAGTCTGTCTCAACACTTCAACATCTGCCATGCCATTTTAGGTGCCAGTTATTATTCTGATTTTGAAAAATGAGAAAATGCTTTCTCGATGCGTGTTTTCTGGTTTTACCAAATTCGATGATGAAGTTGTGCCTACTAATCAATGAAACTATTACCCTCGTTATGAAAAATACCAGACCCCTAAGAGCACTCTGCATTTCGCAGGGGCGGCCCAAGGCTACACCCAAAAAGCAGAAACGTCTAGGAGAAGAGGTTCTCAAGCACTCCCAGCAAATCCCTAAAGACAGAGATGTTGGCTTCTTCAGACCACGTCTGGGACTCTTGTCCACTTATCACCTGCTTATCATGGCAGCCTCCCTAGGCAGTGACGCCCGTCCCACTTACGTCTGATTGCCTGAGACCCACCTTCAGTGTGACCTTTCGTGTTCGTCTTTCTTGTTCATTCTCGGAGCAGTACGACGTCGCTCCTCCCACACTCCATAAAGCCTGCAAGTACGTACCCTCAGATAACGTTCTCAGGTATCGCCTGGAATTAAACATCCTGCTTGTGTGCATACCCATCACAGCATCGTGTTAATGTTGTGCCAAAATCCATGGGGGGGCGGGGCTTGAATGCTGGCCCTGGATGCCAAAGGCAGAGACTTAAACTACCAAGAAACCAAGACCTCACGTTGAGGCTGCCAAGATTGCAACTGTAATATAACCTGATTCTTACAGCTTAATTACATTTATGATATCTCCCGGTAATAAAGTAGAGGGTTTTGAAAGCTCACCTAGCGAGCTGAAGGCAACCTACTACAAAAGACTGATACAGTCTGGAGTCTTCCAGCCTTGAAGAAAAAAAGAAATTAAGCCATCTTTAATTACCCTGAGATTTTCCTTACCGGGAGAAAGGTGCTGTGCCGTGATTCTATTGTGCGCGTCAAACATCAAGCCAACAGCAGATGCAAGGTCCATTCAAGGGTTATCAATAGAAACCGAACAAAGAAATTAATGTCCATTGACCTTGTAGGGGTCTGTATTTTTCATGCAGCGCCGTGTTTGTTTAAGAAGGATGTTGTATCTCTGGTGGAAACTCAGACGAAGTCAGACTTATTCTGGCTGTCACGACTCCGTTATGAGACCAGGCTACATGGCGGATGACACGCTCACATCGTGCTGCGAGAAGAAGACCGGGGTGACCGATCGACCAGCACGTCCCTCAGACATACGGCATGTGAAGGCATGTCCACCGAGGCCCCAGGAAATCCCACCGGGCTTCATTTCCTGCACCACATGATGCTGGAGGCACATCGGCACCCCCGCACAGGAAGGCCTTGCCATCTTCCTCGCTGCTAGGCCTAGGTCCCCACCACTACTCCCTCCGACCCTCAGTTACTGTTTGCCTCTGTTTAACGGGGCTTAATTATCGTTTTTACGGATAATTGCAGTAGTTGGGAATTTCATGTGTAACAGGACAATGAAGACCGTCAGGGCTGAGAGGTAAATGAATGGCCCGTTACTCCTTATGGTACCAGTGGTCATTCACAGAGTATCGTGTGCTCCGTTTGTGGATTCATCCCCTGGTGATGGTCGCTCATTAACGAAGCGAGAAGGGGAATCAGTGGGTGCCAGATGATGGGCATCCAAATGCGGGCATCCAAACACAAGGCCGAGTCGGGGTCCTTCTTCAGGACACTCTGCCTCTCCAGGCCACACTGGAGGGATTAAGTCTTGAAATGATGGATAACGCATACGTTGACAGCTCAGACGACTGACGTCTGCTTCCTGCTCAGACGGCTGATGTGTGGGTCACAAGAAACCCCAACTGTTAACCACATGTTCTTAACAATCATTTGAACCGTAAACCCTGTCCAATCGGAATCCTGGGGACTCGTGTGCTTATGAATATAAACAAGGGGGCCCCTCCTCCCCTTTTTCTTTGAGGTCTCCTTTGCCTCCACGCATCCTTTCATTCTTTGATGTACTAAGAGGCTCCACTACCCAAGAGAACCATTTCAGCCTTGCAGTGATGGCAGCATTGCCGAGTGGTCACACCAGACTTCCCATGTTATTCTTAAGCCAAAATATTACCATACAGCAAAGCCACTTCTTCATTTTGCAGAGATGCTATTGTCCCTTCGTGCCTCAAGGATACTGACGCATCCCATCTATCCCCCCCCCCCACTCTCCCTCTCTCCTACTCACCTTTCTCTCTCCCTCTCCCTTCCCTCTCTCCCCTTCTCTCCATCTCTCTCCCTCCCTCATCCTCTCTTTCTCTCTCTTTCTCTCTCCCCCCACTGTGAAAACCTCATAACCCCCATGTTTTCTCCGTAGGACTGAAGATCTCCACATGGACCCCCCCCTTCAGAGCTGATCACCTTGACAGGCAACCCCCCCCGACAAACAGGTGAAGATCTTTCAGCCGATCACACTGAGGCACGAGTTTCGTCATCGCACACACTGCGCCGCGTGCAAAACAGAATTTTCTAGAAAGCTGCTTCATGGCCTGTGATTCGGCTGCCAGCTCGTGGTGACCCTCAGCGTCATACGTTCTCAAAACCGAGAAACGCACGGAATAAACACTGCGTGATGTAAAGTCAGAGGTACAATGCCATTTTGGCCGAGGGACAACAGACACTCAAATTTAGCATCAAGAACTTTCTGTCTAGTACAGTTACTGACATTCGATGTGTTTATCTGTGCTGCTCCCATGACCACTTCCCCAGTACAGGATTGTGATGACTCTGGAGATGCACTCTGGACATGGAGCACACACACACGCGCACACACGCACACACACACACGCACACACACACACATACACACAAACACACACACACGCACACGCACGCACACACACACAAACACATACACACACATTATGGGCAATTACTGCAATCATGCTGAGGAACTGGGCCGTCATGGAGTATTCATCACAAAGAGGGCTGATCAGAGACGCCGGCTCTTCTCGCAGTGAGCCTGGGTACGAGGACTGGAAGAAAGCTCAACATTTTCACTATTTGTATTTAGGCTTGTTTTCAGTGAATCGGGAAAAAAAAAAATTGAAAGCCTGTTAATTGTCGTAAACCTTCTTAAGACCAGGGTCGCCTATGGCATCGCATTCAAGAATACGCTTTTTCTTTCATTTAAAAAAATGAATTTACCAGTAAATCAAAGAAAAATCACATTTGATTTTCTGCCAATGGGGCAAGTTCTCTAATCCACATCCCTTAAAAGAAAATTTGGCTAATCCGGGGTGTCTCTCAAAGCCCAGTAAGCTCACCGACAGACATTTTGTAGACCGTTCAAATTTAATCAAAGCAGCATTAGTGTCAGCTGGACACCTGGGACAGAAGTTCAGCACATGGTGGAAGATACTTTAAAGATGAACCTTTGATAACCGAACCCGCCGACTGCCAGAGACACGCACTTCCATTTAAAGAAAGCCGATTCCATATCAGTGTTACGACTGGCTAGCTACACTGTGTTCCCTTGGACATCTTAGATACATTTGATAGAGGAACCTGGGATGTTTCAATGTCTACACGCATGGCCTAAAGTACGACTACACTGCAACAGATGAAGAAATTAACCACTTTCTACTTCTTTCAATAGAAAGGCTTCCTGTCCTACTTTTTATCTTCGAGAAACAAACCAAACAATGTCCGAACACAAAGGTCTGGAAAAGCAGCCAAAACACTGTAATAATTATTCACCGGAGTAAGAAAACATCTCCAGGTTTTCATTTAATCACTCTTTTCAATCGGTCTTGGTCTGGTTTTAATTAAATGTGTTTGAAAAGAGGGTTTCAATCAGCTGGAGCCTTCTACAAACAAAACAAGCTCATTGTGTGTTTGTTTACTGATGGCCATCTCTCCAAAAGGTCTCGTTGGAGTCTCACCTTACTCTCCCTGACATTCGGGGGATGGTGGGTCTGAAGGTCAGCACCCATTTAACGCTGAATGAAATGGCGAATCTTCTTCTGACGCTACTGGCAAGCATATCGTTTTAACTAATCTCATCCTCCTTGGCACAGGTTTCTCACCGCTCGGTTGTTACGCCATGTCCCGACCGCTGTGATATGGAGAGGAGTCCGCTGTCAGGGACCAGGCGGCGGTACGTTTATCTGCATTGGGGCAAGCGTTTGGGTCACCCGGTACGTCGCAGTTGAGTTTGACTCGGGAAAAAAAAGGGAACGTTCAAACTCACAAAATCACTGATTTGGTAAAAGTGGTTTGTAATATAGAAATTAAAATGGCAGCTATGTGGGGGTGGAGTTAGGCAATCTACAAGCAGATGGCAATGAAAAGAGTTTTGAGTCTTCTGGACCTGTTTGGGATTCTAGTCAAATGTACCTAGATCTAGTGGTAGCCGCAGTGGTATTAATAAAGGATTTAGCTGGGGAATTAAAATATACTGATTATCTATTAATCATTTTAGAAATATGAAAATATTAACCCAATAACATGGCTCCAGCAAAAAAAAAACCAAAAAACCATTTCTTACTGTCGGCTGAGTTTTCGTTTAATATACACATCTTGTTTTGGAGTGTGCTGTGATTTACTTGTGTCAGAGACTTTAATAACATCTGCGTGACTGACACATCCTTTTTCCCTCGTGAGCTGCATGGTATCCGTGGCGATGGCCCTTGGAGGCACACATCCGCGATCTGTCCGTAAATCAAGCCCACGTGGGACAGGAGTCAGTTAATGATTGCGAACACAGTTTCGCAAACCCTGCCGTCGGCCGTCACGTTTACGGACGCCTTGCAGACGACACTACTATTGCAGTGGCGGATTGCTGTCAGTCTGTAAAAGCGTAGGGCGATGTTTGAGACATAATTCAGTCTAAAACCGGCTGAAGCCTTTGACTCGTCGAGTTCCGTGCTGGGTTGAAGCCCCGTAATGTATTCCACCTCTAGTTTCCTAAACACGTAACGTATACAGCACAGGGGATCTACAGTGAACTTGGCCTAAAAGCTCTGAGAAGCACTTTGACAGAAGCCGTTGACCATTAATTCTGAGATGAAGTGCTTGTTGCCATTTACCCGTTCGAGATGCCCCACGTCGATTTCTACTTCCTGTTGATCATCTGTCACATGCGTCTTTGCTGTCCGTCCAGGATCCAGTTCCATAATTGGTTGTCACTTTTGGATCACGGGATACCCGGGGTCTGACTCCATCTCTCGGACGCATTGAAAGCACCGCCTGCTTTATCTGTGCAGGGGTTCCAATCAATACCAGGTGGGAGTTATGGTGCCGGCCAGGTGTGTCTGCGGGTAATGAAAAGCGCCGTGGTTTTAGGGCTGTTTGGGAGCACTGAGCCATTCATATTGGACGATTCGGTGCTGGCCTTTCCATATTACCTACGGAGCCTCAGCACCCGGGCTTTTGGCAGAAGCCGCGGTGGTGGAGGCCACGGAGAGATGAGCGAGGACCAAACACAGAGACCAAGAGATTGAAACAAGGACCGGCATATGGGTTGGAGATGAGGTGCCGGTCCATTACCATGCAAACACAAGCAGTGTGTGTTTTATGCTCCTTTAATGCCAGCTCTCAATAAAAACACTGATTAATAGGAATTTCACTTGTGCATTTTAATGCAGCCTCTTTCATCAGACGTAAGATAAGAGACATTACAGGTAGTATGAATATTAAGAGCAGAGCCTTGGTCAGGCTTTCATTAAGTTTGATTCTGCAAAGTGGTCTAATTAATCCGCCAGTCATTTCCAGTGAAAGTCGCGCTAAAAATAAGCTCTAACGAAGCAATTTTATTTCACTGGGAAGGAATGTGGGATAGACTGTCTTAAAACTAAAGGCAGATGTAAGTTAATCTGGCCCTACGGTGTGCCTGTGTGTGTGTGTGTGTGTGTGTATGTGTGTGTGTGTGTGTGTGTGTGTGTGTGTGTGTGTGTGTGTGTGTGTGTGAGTGACACGTGACTTCTAAAGGAACACTGAACTCACTGCTCTTTTCCCGGGAGGCTTCCAATCGACCGGCATCATGGGTGGTATCAGGTATCAGAATGAGGATTAGCATGGAAACGCAGTAAGAGGAGCCAGACCACACAAGTCAGGATCAAAGTGACTGATCTGCATATTAACTCAGAGAGGCTTAATATCTCAGTGTTGTTCACTGCAGAGTTGTAAACGTTTGTCTTATAATTTATAGCAAGTAAATCAATCATCAATAAATCAACAAAGCTGTTGGTACCTGCTGGCCATGCCCAGCAACCAAAATGGACACTAGACGCCGGGCCCTGTGCCCTCACCCTAAACTGCATATACATCTGTGTCTGCGTCTCTCATCTACAGCCAGATGGGTATGTGCAAAGGTGACAGCATGAATATAATATCTCTGTTCAATTCTGTTCTATACAGAACGTAACTCAATTATGTTTATATAGCACCTTTAACAAGGAGCTTTGTCACAAAGCACTTTGCATAGTCCTGGGCCCAGAGTCCATGGAGAGTGAGCCAAAGACGAGAGTGAAGTTCTCTTACGGCACATCTAAGTGTAGTGGTCAGTTTTCCCGGTAAATTGGCACTTCTGCCGAGACTGACCATCCGACACATTGTCCAGGTGTTGCCCTTGGACAGATGTCTTTGCAGACCACAGTTACCAACCGGGTCCAGCTATACAGTTGGTTGCCACTGGGGCAGGGAAACGACGGTCCCGGCTGTTTGACCCTGAAGAGGAATGGTGGATGTCAGCCACCTTTTGCGGTTTGCCGATGAGTTAAACATGGCTGTAGGCAGCGAGACACAGTGCATTACACAGCATGACCTTTAGACGACACGAGCATAAAGAAGGACAGCCGGCTGTTTATTTCTTTCAAGAACAGTTTTATGGAGTCGCTTGTTAAACGCGTTCAGCTGCTGGGAAGCGCTAGAAGCTTCTTCTGCGAGATGAGAGAGTCCTCCGCCTATTAGACTACATATAATGACCATCTCCGATGTCCTGCATCGCTTTTAGAAACCAGACTTGTGCCGAGATCCACAATATGCTGAAATGCTTTCAATTTCATAGCAGCCAAACAAAACAACAGTCCAACAGAAATGAGCAGAAATGGCGTGGCCGATAAGGAGAAAGCGTCATAGGCATGTGTCTGAAGGGAAATGATTAACGTAGCATCTGTCAAGCAGCCGTTTTGGTGGCTCTGCCCGCGTTGAATTTAAATCCCCGTGTTCCTTAGGAGGATGAGATGAAAATATATTTCTGCCCCATTCTGCCATCCAGTCACGCGCCATGAAACCGGTGCAAAAATGCCGGATGTACCTCAAAGCATGAAAGTCTCCCAGTCCATTTTGGAAAAACCATCATTAGTGAAGATTGAGTCAGGAATCATTTGATGGATGGAGTCATTCTCCTTCAGCAGAGGACAGTGAGCTGCGATCTGGAGCCATTTTTCAATATTAACACACCTGGAAATAAAGCACAAGGTTTTTGTCTCTGATATAAAAACGTACTTAACAACGTGTATGACTGCTACATGGCTGGGAAGCGGACTCAGTCCTACGGGGTTGTTATGGGAATTTTAATTACCAATAGATGATAACTGGTAATTATCATGTAATATCACTAAATGGGAATAATTTTTTGGCAAAGAAATGGCCTTTGTAGCATATCAAGGCAAAGCAAATTCAAAGTAAATATAAAGCCATGTGAAATTAAACAATAATGGGCAAGAGGGCAATTCCTACCGACAGACTCTTAATGGAATGAATGTCTTAACACTATATTACCATCTGTCGTTCCAAAAAAACATTTTTGCCGTAATGTGAGGGAACAGTTTGACCAAGGCCTCTTCAAGTCATGGCCTCTTCACATTCTCCAAAGAAGAGCGTCAGATATGTGACCTCCAATCATGCCTGTTTCATCCGAATGCAGCCGAGAGACCGGACCGTTAAAATGAGGGTGAAAAAATTATGGTGATTTCCATCAAAGAGAAGGAGACCTTAAGTGCTGTCTAGTTTAAAAAGGAAGGCAATGCTGTGTGTGTGGCCTGGCTTTAAATGAATGAAGGTTAGCTTCCGAACCCGGCGATGCAGGCTGTTTGAGAGACACCGAAATGAGATGTTAGAAAGCCCCAGTCCATTTTCCTCATCGGGGTCAAACAGCTGAACTCTCATTCCAATGGCAATGCCCAAATCAAAGTACAGATCCCGGTCTCCTGGTAACCTCCCAGATCTTTTTAATGCAGCCACCTGTTTCAGAGAACAGAACAAAGGTTCATCTTATAAGGACCACTGCTTCTCAAAAAGGCCACAAAATATAAACAATTCAAGATTTTGACAAAAGGCTAAACGATACCTGACTTAGTTGACCATTTAGCCTCATGGGAAAATAAACACGCCAGCTTTAGAAAAATGTGGCAATAACGGCTAGACGGCACATGAAAGGTCTGTATTTCAGGCAGGGAGCTGAAACACACGGCAGTAAGTCACGTCAGTCGCATGCCAGTGTTTTCAGGTGTGAAATGCAGAGCTGGGCATCTCCGGTCCCAGTGCCATTCTACTCCGTCTTCACTCTTGGCCACTTTCACACAGAAGTTAGCCCCTGTGGAACAGATGCACAGATTCCGACACCCCAGAATTCTCCAGAAAACTTGAAATAAACTGAAATGATTAAAAAAGCCACAATTCTGACCAGCATAAGGGCTTAAATTGATGGATGGATAATTTTAAAAAGCAGGCTGTGTGGCTGTTTGTGTACACAGTGGTCAGCATCATGATATAAATGCCATGTCCTCTAAAAGTTTTCCCCTTTCAGCCGCCGTCCCTCACACCTGTGTCTAATTAAAACCAGTAAGACTCCTGAGAAGGTGCCTTTCAGCCTGTTGTCCGCGAGAATGTCACCGGGGCCTCTGTTGTTATTTTGGTAGTCAAACGGGCTCGTTTTCCCCAAAGTGACTAACACTCTTTCCAGTTTTATCAGCTTACCTCTGGTTGGCCTCTTCAAGGTGCTCAGCAGACCTCCTCCCACCTGTGGAGTCCGGACCGGCACCGTTTCCGGATACGAGCCCGCATCCGTAGCGGCCGTGCCTCCCGCCGGGACAGAGAGGAAGAAGAGCTCCACGTTCTGATGGCCATCAGTAGTGACGGTGACCAGTCTCCTCGGCCGAGGTCCCATTGATCCATCACCCTGCCCCCTTCCCGCACTTAGTTAATAAATAAATAAATGGAGCTGGCATGATCAATCAGGTGACCGCATTGTAATTGCCTCGTTTCCCTGGTCGCGGGAGAGCACCAGATTTACCGCGGCTCTCTGAGCGCCGTCCGCAGAGCGGTACTGACAGATGAAGCAGTGCCACCCCCCACTCCCTTAAAAATGGATATGGCATCTCCACCAAGTCTGTTCATTATGCCTCTCTGGAGTTGGATGAGAGGGGCTGATCCGTGCTCCCCCCGCACGGTACATTAACATCCGTGTTCAGCTCAGATTCACCTCTCAGCCGTGGGACATAGCTAACACTAACAGAAGTACACGGGCGTGCCGAAATGACGGGGGGGGGGGCTGTCGAAAACGGAACAGGTGGAAAACGAAACGAGTTAACCGCCCAACCTCTGTGGTCTTGCCGATGGCCTGTGTGAGTGGAAGGGGAGTGGAGAGGTGGAGAGCCTCGTGTGTGAGAAAAGTGACATGCGTCCATGGTGAGAAACACCTTGTGCTGCCCGGAAATGGTCGACAGCACTGAAACCTGCTGTCTGAAAGCTCGACACCATCTAAACTTCACGGATGACCCTTGGTTACCATGGTGATGGAGGGTTACCCCATCATCCCCGTACCACGGCAAACAACTCCTAGTTACTACGGTAATAGAAGACAAAGAAGAACAGTCTTCATATAAACGAAACGTAGGGAGGCTTGAATTCACTGACCATCGAGTCGTATTCACTGCCGTTTTTTTGTTGTTTGTTTTTATCACAGATTGACTTTTGACTTCAGCCCAACTGGCGCTGGTAAATATCTACTTCAAGCTGACATCAAACAGGAGGCTGTCAAAGAAGTCAACAGATGCCGACGTCAAGGGGTTACTCAGTACTCAGGACCTGATCTCCGTGAGGACACCTCAGACAGTTCTCCTCCACACAGATGCGAAAAGTGGCCCCGTGATATGCAGGCAGCATGGACCCCACAGAGCAGAACTGAGCATTTTGCTCCTATTCATCTGGCATTAAATGGTCTCTTGAGCTGATCGGGAGATTGTTTGGCAAAAATACTGCAGGGATGGAGGGGAAAAGATTGGGCAGTTGTCTGAATATGGCACTGAATGACATCATAATACATTATCAGAAACAAAGAATGACGGAGAGACTCTGACTTTGGTCGTTAGAATGCTACCATTGTCCTGTATCGAGATTTCTAAAGATACAGAATACGGCACTCATTGATTCCCTGAAATCACGGGCAATATCCAAAATAAATGAAGCCTTGTTTTTTGTACATGATGTATGTACATTATTTTATTTTAACTTTAAAAAAGAATACATTCTGTATGGAATTTGATTCTGCCTCAGTCTGGAATTGGAATTCAACTCGTGCTCCATCTTAGTGAGTATGCAATTTGATTCCTGCTCTGCCTCAGTAAATATGGAATTTGATTGATGCTCCACCTCAGTGAGTATGAAATTTGATTCCTGCTCCATCTCAGTGAGTATGGAATTTGATTCCTGCTCTGCCTTAATGAGTATGGAATTTGATTCTTGCTCCACCTCAGTGAGTATGGAATTTGATTCCCGCTCCACCTCAGCGAGTATGGAATTTGATTCCCGCTCAGCCTCAGTGAGTATGGAATTTGATTCCTGCTCTGCTTCAATGAGTATAGAATTTGATTCCTGCTCCACCTCAGTGAGTATGGAATTTGATTCCTGCTCTGCTTCAATGAGTATAGAATTTGATTCCTGCTCCACCTCAGTGAGTATGGAGCTTGTATATGGTCCCTCTGTTAGACTTTCTTCTGGGTACTCAGGTTTCCTCCTTCAGTCCAAAAACATACCTTCAGCTATACTGCTGTCTCTAAATTGCCTTTAGTTTTAGTGTATGTTCACTGCAGTGTGCTCGAATCCCATCTAGCCTGGCCTCTGTTGTGCATGCCAGGAACCCAGCACTGGTTAAGTGACTGAGGGAGATGGATGGCTAGTTAACTAACTCAGTCATAGATAAACTGAAGCATTCTGAATAAAATTTATATTAAAAATCCTAGCTGAATCAAAACTGTACACTGCACATTTGGGTGATGAGGATACTTGCTGTGTATACTCAGTTTTTTTAACAGATAATTTGATGCTCTCATTTCTACTGTACCATAAATTAGCCACTCCACCTCAAATATAGCTGTTACCTGGATTGATTTCTGAAATAATCTTCACAGCCTTCCTTCAGTTCTCTTTGTCACTTGATGTCGGACTGACAAAACCATCAAAAGTGACATATGAGTAACGCAGCAAACTTGTGGTACAATCCCAATTAATTCTGAAGGACTGTTTTAGTTAAAAAAAAAAAAAACAGTCAGAATGGCAAAAATAGCACAGGAGGAGTAGTGAAGAGCGATAAGGGGGTGGGACAGTAGGCATGAGTTTAAAGGTACAGAAATATCACATTTTGGAATAACTAAAAAAAAATAAGCAACTGTCAGCCCACCTCAGCTGCCATTATTGCAGAAGACAGAGTGGATGTGGTGAAATTTCTAATGCCTTATACATGACATATCACTGTAATACATCTTTATAGTGCAGATTCCAAAGTATTACCTCCGTGGTGTTTTACTGTGGGTACAGTCATTATGTTTCAGGGCTCTGCTGTCTGTGTGAGGGAACGGACTGGCTGATCTTATTCAAAGTGACAGCCAGAACGGTGACATTGTCCACCAGGCGTACCTGTGTCTCAGTCATTCTGCTGCCCCTTACAATGGATTATAAATAAAAATACACTGCAAACCTTGACATGAAGGGAGAATGTTTCAGAATGGGAGACGTCAGTAGCTTCCCACAGTCTCCAAACCTTGCAATTTGTGGATTTTACAGCTATCTAGCTGGGTATTGACATCAAAGGGACCCCGAGTTGTGTAATGCGCTCGGAAGCTACCCTCAACACTTGGCGTTTGTGGGCAGGTTTTGTAACACACCCTGAAATCAAAACTCGTCAGTAGGTATTAACAGGAATTAACCGGCTGCCTGGCCTGCATAAGGCCCAGTTCTGTGTCTCTTCACGCAAACATGTGCTGTTCAGCTTTCTCTGGACTGTTTGGCAGTGATAAACACCAGGACTGTAATTACAGACTGTCCGAAAAATAGCGGTGATTTTAAACAATCCCACAGACCCATGCTTACTGTGCCTCCCACCAATCGACTGGCGTATTTTTTATACAGCTCTTCATAATTGTTGGTCTGTTGTAATGCGGGAATGGTCAAAACGTGGGGGGGGGGGGGACATGTCGCAGGTGGTGCTTTTTAGAGACAGAAGCATGAGGTGCATGCACTTCCAGCGGCCTTCTCAGGAATGGAGACCATCATGGGTGTCGGTTGATATGATGAATGTTCCAGGACCAGGAGGTGGGCTGGGGGTACATTTTATAGTTTCCAGGCCTCTCCTTGTCATCCTGCTCCTTGGGGAGCTTTGCCGGCTGACTGAACGTGGAGGGAGACCACCAGGGTCAAGGTCGGTGAGCATGTGCCGCTAGGAGGCGGAGATCTATGACAACACAAGCCAGCGAAGGTAGGCGGAGCATGAAAGCCGTAAAGAAAGGCAGCCCGTCAGGGTATCTCTGGGTAACAGGATTCACATGCTGGAGAGCATGATGAGATTTTTCTTACTCATATAACACACTCTGGGAGGCAAAAACTGCAGACTCTTGGAGTTTGTGAGACCAGCACCCAGGGGCATACTGCTATTGTGCTGGATGTAGTAATTTTACAACAGCATGTTATAAAACGAGTTAAAATACGGTGGTGAGGAAAAAAACCCAAGCCCTATTTCATGACACGGAATGTAGCTTTTCGGGCGCTGTCAATCTCCAGCCCAGTGCTCTTGTCGATCTCCTAAAAACTTACAAAGTGATGCATGTGTAAGTCTGACATTACCGGAAAAGTTAGCTAAGAATAAGACATCCATTAAATTCCTCCATCTTATGTGCCTGCCTTCAGTCCGCGTTAAAAATAGGAGTCCAGCGAGGCAGGTATGCTGCAGGTGGGAATGTACGGGTCAGTCCCCGCAGTTAGCGTCTGGACTGTAGACAGGGTTTGACATTCAGACAATTACATTTATGTATATTTATTTATTTAACTGATGCTTTTGTCCAGACAGATGTACAGTGAGGCGAAGACATAACAAGCATGCAGCAGTTATAGGACAAACTCAAATGGATATCCAGTGTGGAACAGTAAGTTAGCACTGGAGAAAGGGTTATACTGCATTACATTATATAACGCTGTAATAAAGTAATAGCAAAGCATTCAGATATGACACTACAAGGAACAGGTTTTTGATAGGCAGAACAATTCAGTGGTCAGATTAGTTATTTGAGATGTTTGAAGAAAATATGGGTCTTGAGATGTTTAGTGACGCTTGAGAGGGACTCCATCGTTCCACCATCAGGGGACCACAAACATGAAATACCTGGAGCGAAGCTTCTGACGGCGTGGGGGAGTCACCGAGCAGAGCTGGCTTGCTGACTGAAGAGTACGAGGTGGAATTTATGTCTTGACAAACGGAGGTAAGGGCCATCCATCAACAGCACCTAGGATTTGAAGGTGATGTGGGCATCGATGGGGGGCCAAAGAACAGAGACAGGGAGCCATGTAACCATGAGAACATTTCAGGTGACTGAGTAGCATTTCAAGTCATCTGGAGCGGTTTAACAGCTCAAGCTGCCAGGCCTGTCAAGAAAGACTTACATTAGTCTATGGATGGGAGATGACAAGTGCCTGGACTAGGGGCTGTATGTCATGACAAATAAGGTCTGATCTTCTTGATGTTATTCAGATCAAATCTACTGGACCATTAGATAACTGCCATGTGGGCGGTAAATGATATCTGGACATCCATCATTACCTGTAGGTTCCTGCCAGACCTTGATAGGATGATAGGTTGGCAGGGAAGACAGGAAGTTCAGTTCTTAACAGTTTCAGCTGGAGGTGGCGATCTTTTATCCAGGCTGCAGTGTCCACGAGGCACCCAGAAGTATGACTGAGACTATGGCGTCCTCTGGCGGAAAGGTCAGGAAGAGTTGGATGTCATCTGCGTAATAATGGTAAGAGAAGCCGTGTGACTGAATGATGAGATATAGAGACGTAGTGTAGAGAGGGAAGAAAAGGGGCCAAGGACTGAACCTTGGGGCACACCTGTTGTTTCTTGATGAGATTTAGACACCTCTGAGGACCAAGAATAATCTACCTGATAGGTAAGACTGAAACTATCTTAATGGAGACTCTGTGACAAGAGGCTCTGGTGATTCAATGTGTCAAATCCTTATACAGCGCCTTTAAAAAAATCTGTCACAACAACAACAGTAATGGACCCAATCCCAAAAACAGGAAGACTCAGGAAGATTGTAGGTAGAGTGAACAGAATTTACTGGGGTTTTAGGTGACTAAGGGAACAGAAGGACAGACCACAGATGTACAGTGGTACAATGATGGAACACTAGGCCACAGGATAGGGCAGCCTTTATAACCCGGGTAATCATGTGATGAATAACAGGTGAGCTCCTATAGGTTCAGGGGAAGTGGCGAGAGATCCAGAGGGACCTCCAGGGGTGGGCTGAAGCAGTGAGACAAAAAGTTGATTGTAGACACCACATACAACAGTGTGAAAGACAGACAGTGAGGGTATTAGTGAGGATGACCTCTGAGACATTGACCTCGATAAAAGGTGAAAATGAAGGGACTCTGGGGGGGGAGGGGGGCTGGCTATGCAAGCGGTAGCTGCAGTGAAATGACTGGCAATACCTGCTACATTCTCTTGAAGAAAGGTAGCAAGGAAATCAGGAGTCAGACTAGGAGGACGTCTGCTAAACACTTTGACTTCCTGACGAGAGTATCTGAGAAAAGCACTCAAACAAGATATGAGTGTGTGACACCCGATAACGCAAGCGAACATGTTGCTGGATATCCCATTTAGTGAGAGAAGATGCTACGTCTCAGGGGTCATAGACTTCAGGCGTCAGGGAGAATCTACCTCAATGATTCGTATTTACTGAAACCTTGCGTTTTCCACCCACTACGTCAGTGGATCTTTAAATCTGTGGTATCCTGCGATGAAATTATGCTTGTTCTTCAGCTAAACAGCCACAGCACCGAGGAATCAGAGGAATTCCGTCAAGGAGCTAGGTGATGTCTACGTTTCTGTACAAGCATCGGTGTGATCATTTGCTTTTAAACCTTTTCAAAACTCCATTTCGGTTTGAATTATGTAGGCTAAGTATAATGATCCCTACCTTAGCATTCAGAGTTTAAAATATCTGCTGTTTGTAAGTTAAGAATCCATCATTTCTTCACAGAGTAATACAAACAATATGTCACAGTGTGGATGTTTTCAACATTGCATGTACAGTATTTTGAAATAAAAATATTTTCTTATTACTGTACAGTCCACGCAACGGCCATCTAATTACTTATTTTCTAAAGCAATCGCACATTTGAGATTTCTGCAGTGTTTGTACTTCCTATCCACAGTATAACAGGTATTGACCTTGGCTACTTCTGGTGTGGGTTTGAAGCACTCATGGATGCAAGGTTAATGCGCAGTGGGTGGAGACCTGGAACAGGTGTTTAATTAGCCCACCATGCCGCTTTTTTATGAGGTTTTCTTCCTGGTTTGAGCTCATCCACAGCTAATGGGTGGAAGGGGGGCACCGGGGCCCCCTGGGCCCCCCGAAAACATGCAGTACGGAACTTGGCCATGAAGTCGCACAAGAAAGGTTGTGCCTAGTTGAAATCCTGAGGCCGTTATACATGGAACTTTTTGAAAAGGAGCATTATTAGGCTAGAGTTTTATTATTCCACTGTTCTCAGTACAGATTTCTCAGGCGTTTGCTGTTCGCTACGAATCAAGGTTACTCTCCTTTACAATGTGGCGTGCCAATAGCTTTTCCATGAACCTTTAACACTGTGGAGTATACAGGAGAATGACTAGTGTGGCACAGGCTTTTTAAATTGTATTTTCAATTCATGGAGGTGTAACTCAGATTTATAGTAATTTGGAATGTTATTTAATAACGCGATGTACTGTTTGGTGCGTCTGTACAGCCGCATTCCGTCGTCTATTAGAAATATACGGACTGCACGGATTAAAAGGTGGAATTCAGACTGGAAAGGTTGTCACCTATATAACTGGCTATTTTTATGACACACGGCAAAAACAGAACGGGGTCGACCAAGCACAGAATCGTCTTTATCTCCTCACACCTGGAGATGAGAAATCATGAGCTAATTAGAGAAGCCTTAAACGTTGCACAGAAATTTGTACAATATACGGACTTGCCGGCGACAACTGGCGTGAAACTGGCTTAATATAATTTTTTCCACGTTGACACATAATGAAATGTCAGAATTTGTCAGTTATGACAGACACAGCTGAAGTGTCTGGCAATTTTCGCCGCCCGTGCCTTCGTATCAGTCGACTCCTCTGGAAAAGAAAGTCCATCATCTGTTCCAAAAAGTCACCACGTACCGGAGAGCAGCCTATTCTGCATGTCAAATGCACCGTTTGTTCGTTCATTTACATATTTAACAGGTGTTAAAATGCCCCCGGAGTGAATCTTTACCACATGTAACACGAGCTGACATCAAGACTGCCTTAACTGTCGCTTAATTATTAAGTCCCATTAGAGAACAGTGTGTGTGCGCGTCCATGGGAGCAGGAGATGGGTAGATTGAGAGTTAAAGGAGAGAAAGATGGTGTGTCGTGAGGAGACAGAGAGAGGGGGAGAGGGAGGGGGAGAGGGAGAGAGGGGGAGAGGGGGAGAGAGAGAGGGACAGAGGGAGGGAGAGGGAGGGGGGGGGGGGGGAGGGGGGGAGAGGGGGGGGGAGGAAGGGAGAAAGAGAAGTGAAGGGAGAGGAAA
>JAACJT020022845.1:0-25770 GCA_009936485.2 Gymnarchus niloticus | reverse complement strand
GGTACCAACCAATGACAGAGCAACATGGGGCTAAAGGCTGGGGTACCAACCAATGACAGAGCAACATGGGGCTAAAGACTGGGGTACCAACCAATGACAGAGCAACATGGGGCTATAGGCTGGGGTACCAACCAATGACAGAGCAACATGGGGGTAAAGGCTGGGGTACCAACCAATGACAGAGCATAGTCACATGCTGTCGGCTATTCGGTATGTCAGTTGTTTTTTGTCTTTTTTTTATTGTAAATACCAATTGGCTTGAATCACAGGTATTAAGTCCACAGGACAAAACCAGAGTACCCAGAGGAAACCCATAAAGCATGGGGAGAACATACAAACTCCACACATGCACAGACTGGAGTTAGGGGTCAGACCACCATCTCTGAAGATTCAAGGCAACAGTGCTAACCATTGACCCATCCTGCCTCCCCTGCTGTGCCTAATATTTCGTTATTTCTTCAAATTTCGGAATA
Source organism: Gymnarchus niloticus (assembly GCA_009936485.2). NCBI lineage: Eukaryota > Metazoa > Chordata > Actinopteri > Osteoglossiformes > Gymnarchidae > Gymnarchus > Gymnarchus niloticus. The sequence goes on along the minus strand of JAACJT020022845.1, from coordinate 25,297 downwards.
CTTTCTTTCAACTGGATCAGCATGTTCTTCAGTGGCCTTGGAAGGCAATTTGTTGGTACAGCATTAAATGGATAATGTCTGACATATTGTGTTTCCATGCTTCCCGCACATGTACAAATGGGCCATCTATTCTGATGTAATAAATGGCTTTCTTCCGTCATGCTCAGCTGCAAAACTTTATTTTCCATGGCTGTTTTAGAGCTTCGTGTTCGGTGAATCACAAAGGCTGAGGTGTCCCACAACTCAACATGTTTTGAAGACCCTAGACTTGATGCACGTGTGCATCGGACATTCTGAGGGGCGTTTCTTCTGAGGTTTTCTACTGCAAACCAGAAAATGGTGAGCTTTAGCACTAAGTGACCAAAATGCAGAGAGATGAAGAGGATCTTTACAGATCCGTTTTAAGGCCTCAACAAGATTACCCTGAGGGTAAAGAGGAGGAAAAGGCATCGACTGAAGAGAAATTTTATTGTTGTAAAACAGAAATTACATGACAAATGATGGGAAGATTGTTGATATCCTGCTATCTTTTTCTTATAATGGAATCTACGAGTCCTTCCTCTTGGGGAGGAAGAGCTGAGAGTTATTTGGTAGGATAAAATTAATCCTGCATTGGTCGCTATCCATGTTGCATGAATAGTGGTTTTCATTATTAATGTATGATGATAGCAGCTTCCATAATACAGATACTCGGTATCTTAAAATGACATTTTTCCTGTTTCTTCTATCCATCTCCAAACCACATGCTAAAAAAAACAAAAACGGGAAAACTGCATGTGCACTTTCTATTTCTTACGTATGACATTTTTTACGTATATCTAGGTTTCACTCCAATGCTAACCAAATGCTGAAGTTCTACTTCTACGAGAAGAAGCGTCCTTAATCATTTCTACATTAACCCCCCCACAGGGAGAAGTTGGATACCTTTCAGATATCATTGATATTGTTATACAGTTTATTTTAAAAATGTAATTAAAGAAAGATGAGCAAAACAGGGACTTCATTATATGTTTTATTTTTTCTACTTTGGAAATACTGAAGGCAGGAAAAACTTTTTTTTTTTTAAATTAACTTTCTTTTTTTTAGTAAATCCTCAAGTCGTTGGTAAACTGAAGAAAAAGTATTCAGTATGTCCTACTCTGTAAAGAGCAGATACCCCCCCCCAATTCAAAAACACTGCGGAATTATCTCAAAGTACGTTCCAACCCTTTGACTGAGGCACCTGTTGGTATGAGATAAAACACTATAAAAAACTTCAAAAGGAAATGGAATGTGAAATCCTCGAAAAAAGAGGAATCAAAATGAAGCGTGATTGATTTTTCTTCCTAATATAATGGGACCTTCTTGATACGAATAAACAGTTCAACAAGTGATGGACTTTGGCATTGTTTATAAAGCTGGTCTGTAGCTCCAAGTGTTTGCGTTGCCTAGGGAAATTCTTCCCTTTTCTGCTTTGCCCAGACTTACTTTCCAGTTCCAAGAGGCAAGGCCATTTAGGGTGGACGTGCTTTATGAAAGTATTACATGAATGCACTTTTCAACAGATCTGCACAGCAATTAATGAAAATTTAATGAAATTTAATGGAAATGGAAGGAATAGAAATGGTCCGTTTGATTTGCCATCATAAGGATAGCCGGCTACCTTTTTCCCAATGTTGATTTCTTCAACACATGCCAACACGAGCCCTGATAATCTGACACCAAATGTTCAGCATCAGTGTAGGTCACCTCCACAATAAGGGCGGTTTGATGAGAATCCCAGCTAAAGAGAAGTATAACCACTCTTTTTTGGTTCAATAATCAAGTAATCTCTTCATGTGTTTCCTAGCAGGTTTTCTCATCGACAAATAGCTATTATATCCTGGCATCATGTTCCTAAAAGGTTAGGTTTTGGCTGCAAAGGAAAGTTCCTATTATTATCCAATAAGTAAATTACAGCTCTTTGGAAGCGTGTCTGTTAGGAGCAGTTTATGTGGAGTTCCAAATCTCAATGGCTGCAAATGATTAGGCCAAGCTTTTGGACAGTTTGTACCTGCTCTTTATAGAGTGGAGAACTTGGCTTGAAAATCCGTTGACCCTTCTTATCCATGCAGCTTTCCCATTTTCTCATACGCAATCCTGTGGAAGGATTGAATTAATGCCCCACTCCCAAGCCCAGTTAGATCTGGCTCGTGTTGCACTGGTGTATTTTGCCTGGAATATCTTCAGTGCAAACAAAAAACCCTTCCTGTTTCTGTGACGTCAGTAAGCAGTGAGCCACTGTAAGAATGCGTATTCCGCAAAATCTGACTTTTTTTTTTCTAATAACAGCCCTAAGGTCAGGTTACCAAAGACACGTAGAACCTGAGGGTTCAGAATAGTCCCACTGTGCAAAGTTGCTTTGCAGTAACCTGGTTGACTGGTTTTAAATGACAGCTAACTGTGAAGTTCTATGGGTAGTTTAGCAGCTTAGATCTTTCATTAGGAGCATTTGGGTGTCTGATTTAAGCAGCCCTGTTACTCCACTCAAGATGACTCATCACCCAGGCCCCTGTTACGAAAACATGTAAGGAAAAACATGAGCACAATCTACGTTATTTAACCATAAAATTATTGAAACACAGTCCGGTTATGATTGCGGGTCGCCGCGGTCTTGGGATGTGGTGGCCATGAGGTAAGGGGGGACGGATGACAAAACATAAGGGAACAAACGCTGGGATTTGTCCTGAACACAAGGGAACAAACTCAAAGATAAACTGGAAAATACAAGGTTGGAGTCATTAGCAGAAACATACAAAAGGACACATCTTGGGCCTTACTAGACCTGGAACCAAGAGGGGAGCCTAAACTTAAATAACAAAAGAACTGAAACACAAGACATCTACAGAAGGCAATGTAGGGACAAAACCAAAGAATTAATTCAAGATCCAACACACCCAAACAATGACCTTTTCTCATGGAGGGGTTGAGGGAGACGCTATCGCAGCCTGAAGGCCAACACCAAGACACTTAGAACAAGTTTCTGTTCTCAGACTGTGCGTTTGCTGAATGTGGACTTCTAACATATAACATGCACTGTACAGAATATTTTCTCATTTACTGTTTTTTTTAATCAATTATTTTACTTCTATTATAATTACTGTACTTCTAATGTTATTTCTTGGATTATTGTGGGCACAATCCAAGAAGCTGGTTGAAAAAGCATTTCACTACACAATGACAAATAAAACTTAACTTGAACTTGAAACAGGTGAGCTACATGAGGGCAATCAGGGCAAAGGCTAGTGGAGAAAGTGAATGAAACAATGGAATATTGGCACACTCAAAAACCTGGTTCCTACTTGGGGAACCCGGAGAGCTGGTGCAGGCGTGACATACGTAACAGGAAATGAATAAGCATGAGTACACTCGAAATGTGACAATAGGCAATAAATTCCATGTCAGAGTGCAGTTTAATTATATGACACAAGGGTAATATCTTGGACTAACTGTCACACGCAAATTTAATTCGTTTTTGTTGTTGTTTTTTATTGTCTGTCTTTTTATGCTTTTGATAAATTTAAAATTTTATTCCATAGTCACCACGTGTCAGGCCAAAACAAAACTTATTATTAAGTGGAGAATATTTTATAAGCAAACGGTTATAGGAAATGAAATACGTTTACCTTAATCCAGTGTTTGAGTTCCAAACCTGCAAGAAGAATGGGCTTATTTTATGTAGGGATAGAACAAAACCGGGAACCGTTTTGAACTGCATAAACGCAACAAGCTTTTTTGTAGTTAAATCAAGTGAAAAAGCAACAAAACATGCAGTGATTTTCTTTCTAAATGAAGCAAGCTAATGTCTAAGATGACAAAAGTTATTTTAAGCCATTTCTGTTCATAATGTCTGTGGCTGCCTCTGGGTTTCACAAACACCCTCTAGTAATTCCAAGTCATTTTCAATTCATGTATGATTATTATAGTTTTTTATTATTATTATTATTATTATTATTATTTCTTCTTCTTAAAATGACCAGCCTGTGAAGAGGTTTCCTGGAATTAATACATTTAATATCCACTCTTACCAAGAACCGGCTCGTTGCCTGTCATAACATTGTCGATTACATATGTAAAAATAAGTGAAGGATGAAGAACAATATGTTTACACTTTAAAATAGGCTCATTTTTACTGCATTATGCAGAGACTTCTAACTAGCCCTGTCTTTATTGTGCTTCCATTATAAGGTACAAAAATGAAATGATTTTGTAAAACTATTACTTTAAACTGGCACTAAGTCCTTTTTTTTTCCTCGATGTTCTGGATAAACAAACGGCAGTAAAATCGTACAGCCATCATAGTTTCATGTAAAGGTCTGATCTGAACAAAAACCCTTTTCATTACTCTGCCCACAGACACACAGCCATCCATCCATCTAGCCATAAATCCATCCATCCATCCATCCATCCATCTAGCCATAAATCCATCCATCCATCCATCCATCCATCTAGCCATAAATCCATCCATCCATCCATTCATCCATCCATCTATCCATAAATCCATCCATCCATCCATCCATCCATCCATCCATCCATCCAGCCATCTATCCATCTAGCCATAAATCCATTCATCCATCCATCTAGCCATAAATCCATCCATCCATCCAGCCATAAATCCATCCATCCATCCATTCATCCATCCATCTAGCCATAAATCCATCCATCTAGCCATAAATCCATCCATCCATCCAGCCATAAATCCATCCATCCATCCATTCATCTAGCCATAAATCCATTCATCCATCCATCTAGCCATAAATCAATCCATCCATCCATCCATCCATCTAGCCATAAATCCATCCATCCATCCATCTAGCCATAAATCCTTCCATCCATCCATCCATCCATCATCCATCCATCCATCCATCCAGCCATAAATCCATCCATCCATCCATCCATCCATAAAGCCATAAATCCATCCATCCATCCATAAATCCATCCATCCATCCATCCATCTAGCCATAAATCCATCCATCCATCCATCAAGCCATATATCCATCCATCCATCCATACTCTAACTGCTCATTCTCATCGGGGTCATGGACCGACTGAAGCCAAACATACATCCCGTGTTTCTGTGAATTCTGCTCCCAACTGTCTTTCACATTCCCAGGACATCTTCCATTCATTGAGGTGTACCTGACCCTGAAGTGACAGGTAGCATCTGAATGGACTGCAGGTGATGTAATTCTTCCTGGACGCCACATTCGACTTTCCACCATAGAAGAGCACAAGGTCACTCAACAGTAGTGACTGCCACCTCGCGGGCTTTTCTTATGCAGTGGGACGCTCTTCACGTACCGAGAGTGTGGCTCTGCTTCACATTCTAAATTATGTCCCCTGCTTAGGGAATCAAGCCTTTAAAGTTCGAGTGCACTGCATCTTGTTGGGATGTAAAAATAGAACTGCTCCTCCTGCTTTCAACACATTCAGCCATTTTTTGTGTTTATTTAGAGACGCACTGAGGATTGCAGAAAGTTACACTGTGTGTGTGTGTGTGTGTGTGTGTGTGTGTGTGTGTGTGTGTGTGTGTGTGTGCGTGTGTGCATGGGTGTTTTCAGAACTGGTCATTGCTCCAAAAGCCACAGTGACTACAACAAGACGGTTCCTAAAACTTAGACTGCCACAGACACTATTTAACCCCACCAGTGTCGCAGAGAGTGTACATGTATGTGAGTGTGTGTCCAGAGATGGACTTGGATCTCATCCAGAGTGTCCCCTACCCTGGGCACTGTGTTTCCTGGGATGGGATCCAGACTCTGCAACCCTGCACTGGATTAGCAGTTATGGAAGACATATGGGCTGATGGATTTACAGTAGTATGGTTATTAATTTATTTTAATTATTTTAATGGATAATGTCACTTGGAGCTTATATCTTACTTAGTAAACAGATAAATGTGTAAATTTTGATACGAGAGGTCGTTTGACCTTTGAATGTGGCATTTATTTTTGGAGTCAGCTGTTAATCACCTCATTGACATCAATTCAAATGCTCCATTAGTCCGATATCATCAACAAACACTGATTAAAAAGACCGTACTAATTACTTCCACCCTCCATACAGCGGTGAGTACCATCAGTCGTAATATTAGAAGATTTTATTTTTTTCTCACAACTGTCATACACTTACTGTATTTCGGGCCAATCATTGGAGACTCAGCCTAACAGTAGTTTACAGAGCGATGCTAGTTATGAATTTCCTGCCATTGGATTGCGCAAATAGATCAAGGTACAGAGAAACATATGAAGAATGTATGACTAATAGACACTTCTGCATGTATTTTAAGACTCCTGTGATGCAGCTGAAAATTTTCTAGATCAAAAAGCACAGTTTCTTGCATAAGTTTTAAGGACTGGGATAGAGCAGGAATCTCCAAGGAAAAATATCCATCCCCAAGACCACTGCCAAAATGACACTGCACCTCATCCCCACCTGTCATCATGTAGCTGGGTTGAGAAGAGCCTAGTTGGGTTATGTGGGTGCCCAAGGTGGGTCCCAGTAACCATATTCTGGGGGACTGCACTAGCTCTTCATCTGGGGGGCAGACTTTCTTGGGTACAGATGTGAAGATGTATTTTATAAAATGGTGGGGAAACAAAATGAGCTGGAAGAGGGGTGTGGGATCGGGGTTTAGGGCGTAGGGACGTGTTCTGGGACTGGCCAGAAACGACCGAACCCAGTCAGCGCTGCTAGAATTAGAGCCAAGGTGATGAGAATTAACGGACAGACTGGATATCGAGCCCTCCCACCGATCTTACACTGGCCTTCGGTACAACGTAATACCAAACCGAACGTGCTCATAGTGAAGATCACAATGCCCGTTGGAAGCAATGTTAGCATAAGATTCAGGTCATTCTTAGAGGGCCTCACGTTTGTCTGCTGGCTTGCTGCCCTCTTGCTGCGTTTACCCGCTATTATTAATAAGCATACTCCCTCTCCCTCAAATGTCAAACTCTGGATGTCAGGTACGAGTTACTGGAAGGTTTAAATGTTTACAGACATGTAGTGTTGGCTCAAGACTTTGAATAACAGTCTTGCTTCACCCCAAAGATACCACAGGAATGGTCTTTGCAAGGCATTACAAGTAAACCGAATAACTAGTACGTCCATCCGTCCATCTATCCATCCATCCATACACGAGTTGCTAATTCAGTTAGGGGTCCAGCCAACTGCAATGTGTGCCAAGCAAAGTAGAACCTTAACACAAGCTCCAGGCATTGAATGGCACAAATATGCTGGCTCAAAGTTATACAGAGGGGCTCAGCAGAGAGACATGGCACATGTGGAATGTGGGTTTAGGGGAAACTCGCAGAGACCCAGTGGGAACAGTGTGGAGACACTTTGGCTGGCTGGCCCTTATACTGAGCAGCAGATACTCTACCAAGTGTTTACTGGCAGAGGTCAAAGGGAGTCTCCCTTACTGTCTTCTATATTATTGTAATTTATAATTGAAACGTCACACTGTTGGCATTGCTCCGTACATCTCCGCTGACGGAACCATTGTTTTGCTGGAGTCACCCGAACAGACACACACACACGCAGATTATGGTGATTCTTAGATATGAATAGCACACCGAAATAATCTCCCATTTAAAAGCTCCTATCTGATGCAACAGTGCAGCAATGAGCCTTTTAAGCAAAAGTGGACATTCCTATGTATGGCTGACAGCATGGAATAGCTGTTTAGATGTAAGGATAGCATCAGTATTATTACCATGGTGATAATGAAGGTCGTTGATTTTTACTAAGAATAATAGCAACAGCAAACCACCACAACTGTTACTACTAACACTCCTAATGATGATGAAGGTGATGATGACGGCCTGAGGTCCTCTGCACATAATCTCACACTCTGGATCTGTATCTCAGTGCGTACTCGTTCTTGTGCGTGTGCGAGTCTCTTGGGTTTCTGGACCTGTAAATTCTCAAATGCAGCTTTACCCGCCACAACTGCTGGCTAGGAGAGGATCCGGACAAAGGCCGAGGTGCCTACCCCGCTGTTTCTCGAGTGCCCTTACCTGTCATGCTTGGCGACTCGTCCTTGGCAAAACAAAGAGGAAGCGGGCAGGGCACAGCGCCACGTGAAGCCAATAAATCACGCAGCCTATTGATGAATGGCGTTGATATACCGCAGGAAGTCATCTGTTCCATTAGCTGTAGCGGACGGTGTTCTTTCGTTCAGCCACGCCACTGCACTCTGAGCAATACAATTAAAGAGAGCCGGAAAATGACTGCTGAGGGCGTTTTGTCCGGGGGCCGTATACATGCTGCTGTACCACAATGATGCCTGTCAACTGGGGGTGGTGGGGGGGCACTCTCTTAGGATTTATAGTTTCACAATTTTCAAAGATGCATTGAAATTCACAAAAGAGGCGAATAAATAAAAACATATTCACAGTTCAGAACATGGGGGGCCAGCACACTCCGGATGGCTGCCGCGCTCTGCAAACGGAGGCCCTACGCAGCGCGTGTCGACGAAAGGGTGTGACCGCGATCGTTTTCGCCGGATGTCATCGGACTCGAAGCGCGGGACGGCTGACGGGGCAGCCGGTCTATCTGAGAACACACACACGCACTGTGGATAAATTTATCAGTTTTCCCGAACAGCAGGAAAGCCTTTTAGAAATTTGCAAGGTCAGGGTTCGAGCCAACAGGAACAATGCGGAGAAAGCTATTCTGACCGAGTTACTGTGCCAGCTGGCGTCCCCGGGCTTTAAGCTTGAAGGGGAACTGCAGAAGTTACAGGAGAGCGAAAACCTGACGATACGTTCCGATGGTTCCTTGGGAAAGTTCGTGCGCTGATATCTAATATTGAGGGTCTTTCATTTTGCGAAAAAAAGAATGGCCTGAGTTGGAATGCATGAGACACCGCTGAGCTGGTCCATTTGAAAAGAATGAACAATGACAGTATTAACTTTTCCAGTTATTATTACAGGTCGTTCCAGTGAACATATTTGTTATAAAACAGTTCTTCTTGAAGTGTCATTCTTCATTTACTACTTTAAACTTTATAGTCATACTTGTATTCATATTGTCAAGTGTACAGATTTTTTTTTACTAAACTTCATTATTTCTCAGTTACTGTTATGAATGGAAGCTTTCAGTTGTTGCATATGCCAGTTCGTTTATTTCAAATGACCAAACCACATGGGTTTGTACTGGCAGTTTCTTAGAACTCGATATCGTTTCTTCTACATAAACAGTGCCAGTAGTGCAATCACACAGCCATGAAGAATAAACTGCCAGTTATTTTGAAAGGTGTGATCTTGAGAAAACTTCAATTCCTGTGAACTAGAACATTTAGGGTACTACATTTTTGGTGCATCCCAAATTTCTAGAAAATCAATGACGAAGCCTGGACTTTTTGTCTAATTAAAGGGATCCATTGAACATTGCATGGTTTTTATGACTTAGAGAAGATTCTGCCAGCTTTTGGTGGGACATTTTCCATCTGAAGTTCTGTGCTGAGGATTACCAAGATGTATTAACTGCATGAACTTGGGGGGGGGGGGGGGGGGAAAAAGCCATTTCACTGGACCAGCTGTAAGAACATGTCTAAGGTTGGGATGGGCACTGAGCAATGTATGTCTCTTGGCTGAGGAGAACTGAATGTACGCCCAGCAGGACGATCTGAGGGGACAGCTGAAAAAACTGCACAACGACATTGCAGGAATCACGTTCCATCTCATAAAGTCCTTCACTTTATTATGTCTGGTAATATTTTCAAAGAATATATATCAGCTGTTATTTTAGACCTGTTTTATGAGTCTGCTATTGTGAAGGAGGCACTTTCAATTTGAAGTGTGTGCACCTGTGTGTTTACATGTCTACATTACATAATGACACTGAAAAAGAGAGAGAGCATATGAGGGTCCAGCTGTGTTTTTATACCTTTTTTAAGCAGTGGATTAATACGAGTAGCAAATATAGTTGGGCTCAGTCCATAAATGGCATTGCTGGTTTCAGAGGCCCATGACCACTGCTGTTCCAAATGACAGAACTCCCTTGGTTCTGTGGCCACAGCCATTCTCGTAAGAGGTGAGCTCTGCGGAGACTACAAAACTACCAGATGGGACACAGATGGAGGATTGCCATTCGAGACATCAATTAAATTCCCCAAAATTTCCCCCGATGTCTTTCAGGGTAAAAACGTGACATCACTTACAAGTAGACTGTGCAGCAGTCCTATCTCCAATATGTCCTCGTCACTAATGTTCAAGGCGTGCAGAGCTCATCGAAGTGGAACCAAAATTTGATTTTCTGCATTGCTGGAGGAAATATACTTAGCGTTACTTTAAATCAGAAGCATTCATCTGTAAGAGCTTCACCTGAACATAAAAATTAGGTCATTAAATTAGCTTGAGCTGCTAGATCGTATGGGATATGTAAGATAAATGCACTGCTTTGTATGCAGTGAAGAACGTTATGATAATTTTGCCTTTAGTTCGGTCAATTAGTATTGACCGAATTAAAAAAGCAAAATCATACAAAAATACATTGGTGTGTTGTTCCTTGATGCCGGTACTCACGGTTAAAAGCTTCATTTGTCTAAATTGTTTGACATTAATTAGCTTCTGTTACGATACATTTAAGCTTTTGGTCCATAAAATGCTCCCTTATCTACAAAAGAATTCTTAAAGGGGGAGTTTTGTGGCCTGCAAATTAATTTTGTGCTACAGAAATGAACAGCGTTCTAAGGTGGCTTGTTAGGACGTCTGAGGCCATATAGACAGCAGTCATTTGCAGGCCGCTGCTCATAGTCTGGCCATAAAAGATGAATAAAAAAAAATATCAGCTTGTCACAGCTGGTGTGTAACAGACAATGGCACACTCAAAGCTACGGCTTCTGGGAGTCCACCAGCTATGTTCCATATATATGACTGCGGGGCCATGCCAGGGAGTACTGTGACGGCCAGCTTTTTAGATCCCATTTCAAGAGCTTCTAGAAGCTTGGCATAATTTATAAATCTTACAGCATCGCTACTTGTGAACGTTCGATAGCTGCTTATCCAGTGAACTTCTCAGCCAACCAGAGCCTGTCTATCTCCACGTCACGGAAACCCACTCCTAAACGCATGCTATAAAAATCGCAATGTCGTACTTTCCTACCCAAAGCTAACACTGTAATTTGGAATGTTAGCTACACCTTGAGGTTATGGTTCAGTCTCTCATTATCCAGGGAGATACTCAGAACCTGTAGATCAACCTCAGCAGTAATAATATTAATAATAATACTGATAATAATAATCTTGTGCCCCTGTATCATCTTGGATACCACAGCATCGATTTTGATCAGGATTGCCTGACTTTGCATCCAGAGGTCCTTGTCCATGAGCATCACTGCCCTCTCTGCTCAGATGTTCACCCAAGGCCAACAGCAGAGACCCCAAGCATTGATCTGTGCCTGACACTGTAAGGGTATGCCACCCCCTGGCCCAACATCGGAATCCAAGTGGACAGCCAAAGGTACAAGCGCATGTAGATCCATCTGGAAATTGCTTAAAACATTAGTTAACTGAATATTATGTAAACGTATTTTAATCTGACTCCATATAATTTGATGATTGATATCTAAGGCTGTGGCCTTGATGTTAAAGTTAGGTTGGTTCTGATAATATCAAGACATGCCTTACTCTCAGTCACTTTTGCCTCCAGGCATTGGTATCATTCAGGGCTTTGCTCCCAGCCAGTTGAGCAAAGCCCAGCACAATATGGAACCAGGTAGACGGTTCAGGGACTGGGTGATAACTACGAACTTGACACATGCTCAGCATGTTTGAGTCTATCCAGCTCAGGGACTGCTAGGTTTGGTATAACTGGATGGTCACATGGGCTGCGGGTCAACCTATCGGACTGCCCAGTTCAGGGACTGCAGGGATGCAACTTGTCCTAGTAACATACGCCAAAGCTATGTACCAGCATGAGTAATTATCCTGACACATGGATTGCTACAGTATGTTTTATCGATCCAATTCAGAGGCTGGTTCCCATTGGCAGCGTGTTTGACTACGTTAACGACACGCATGACAAATTTGGCCAACTCAGAGACTGCTGAGAATTATCAGCGTGTTTGCCCGATACAGCTCAGGGACTGTTTAGGTGAGGTATGTCTGGTAGATCTTCAACTCAGAGGCTGTGCACCAATTGCGTCTGTGCAATGCCGTGTAGCTATGCGGAGCCAGTATAACCGTCCAATCCTGGTCAGGGATTGCAAGAACACCACCACAGAGAACCTAGCAGAGCTAACGATTTTAAGCAGACAAGAATTAATCAGAGCACAATTTATTTGCTGGGTAGGCATAGCATAAATTAATTTCAATTAGACAAGACAGAGATCAAACTATGTGGCCACACAAGTATCTAATATAACAAAGAAACATACAAAGTAGCATAAATGATGGAATAATGCAAAAGACAAAATGGTACATACCCAGCAGAAGTTACATACAGTAAAGGCGAAAAGGGATCTGGCTGCAGATATTAACACACAGAGCTGTATGGGAGTCCTGATTACAGGAAAACTCCATTATGGCTACACATAAAACGTAGGCTAAGCCCACATCTTACGTGGGAGGTTCTGAATACAGAAGCCCCCTCCAAATGTTTAGCTCCAAGTGATGTGTTATCATTTGAATGATCCAATCACTGACTCGATGACTGAGGAACAAAAGGCATTCTGTTCCTGAGTCTGATAGTCCCTCCTGACTTTAATTAACAACAGGTGGCTGTGTGTCTTTGATATTCCTGGGGGCTGGGTCTTGTGATAAGGCCAGGATTTCTCCTAAAGTTCTATATTTTTAAAATGATACAACACACTGTTTTTGAACTGAGACCATTGTACCAGTCATACTAAGACCGTTCAAATGAGATCAATGTACAAACATTCTATATGAGTTTTGTGTGCCCTGAGTTAAGGGAAGGGACAACAGGACAGGTCACCCTGTGGGGGTTTTTGAGTGCGGGAAGAAGGGGAAGTGAGGGGCAGCAGGTGTCTCCAGCAGGGCGTCGATGTGTTTGCTCGTTTGCCCCTCCATGTGGTTGAGGCCGGGCAGATGTGTTCATGTGAATTCAACCGCCCTGGATGGCTCACGACACCAACGGACATCAGACGTAAAAGTCTGTCAGCTGCATCTATCCAAGCTAAACTGACAAGCTGCTGCTAGCTGAACACATACATCCATTGGCAAAATATCTGCACTCCATCAAATCATGATTATTATTCTTCATGAATCTCTATTCAGCAAAGCTGATATGTATTATTGGTCGATATGTGGGAGAATTTGAGTGTTTTTTTTTGTCTTTCCAAACGTGACATATACACACCTGTTTTTATTTGCTATTTATTAACTTTTAATAAAGGTTAAATTTTATGGAGTATTTATGGACACCAAATAGCATGAAAGGCTGCAGCAGGCACATGGTTTAAAAGAAGTGGTGTGCTATGCATCTTTAATAGACGAATGCATTATATATCTCTAGAAATACATTGACCTTTCTCATTTATGATTAACTACCACCACGCAAATGGCTGCTGCATTTTTGCCTGCGTGTCTTTGCGTCAGCACCAGAATTCTCACTCCTGCTTAGGATGCAAACATATAATTACAATAACATCAACCATATTAGTGGCTCTGAAAGGTCTTGAAAGTCTAAAACTCCCATCATACACTTGCCACGACAGCAGCTGTTTTGAAGCCTAGCCAGAGGCTGTCTTTGGAAGTTAATTGTGCTCAAACACTACGCTCGCATGACTAATTGGGTGATCTGAAAGTATAACATTTATTGTCACTTGGCCCTTGTCACTCTGGTGAGTGGAATCGCACGGTGGATGTGGTGGGGGTGGGGCGGGGGGGCTGTGTTTTCATCGACGAATGACCTGTTTGGCTCTAGTGTCAATGTAAGGCATAGTATTTTCATCATCGAAAAAACAGGCTAACAGCGTAATTGCAATAGCAACAGAATTTCAGCTTCACAGAATATAAACTTTTACCTTTCAAGCAATGCCTGCATTTGAATTTGTTATTCACATCGAATCCTCAGACCATAATCATTAGCATTCCAAGCAAGCCATCTATATCTGAGAAGAGTCACGGAGAACATTATAATAATTTTTAATAACTGCTACCGACTGACATATACAATTTGACAGCATAATACGGCTTGCAGTAAAATGAAACCCTGAGACGCACTCAGAGCAGTTATACCGAAGGAGGTCTCAGCCAATGACAAGGCCTTAAATATTCTACTCATGTAGCATCAGCGTTAGCTTTAGCATTAGCTTTGCCTTAAGCCACCTTTAAAATGGAAACATCCCCATGTAATCTTTGTAGCTTTAGTCTTCCTCTCTTGCATGTCGTCCCAAAAAGCTCTCGTCATTATTATCGCGGTCACGTGGGGCTGGTGTGACCACTTGATCCAGTAGGCCGTACCTCAGAGTGGAGAGATCTCTAGGTTGGTTTAGGCTATGCCTTACTCAAATGGGGGTGAGGAGAAACACAGATGGACTTCTGGTGAACAGGTCCCTGACCTGCTGATGACTGGAAGACATTAACCACAGAGAGATCACGGCGTTTTCTGTCAGGGCCTGTATTTTATGAGCACCATGACATCTGCCATGAATTTGTATGTTCCTCTGAAAATACAGTGGAACAAGGAGTTAACGTGAGTGTTAGTTATAATTTAGATTTAATTCCCCATAACCCTGACTGGCATGAGTAGTTAGAAGATAACGGATCAATGGATGGCCAGATTAAAGTACAGCTGTAGCTACATCAGAATATCTACAATTCGATCATTTAAGACACAGTTCCATATCTGTGATATATTTGGAAACGTGTAAAAATTACTCTGAATGACTGAATAGTAATTTAAGAGTTTAAAGGGAATGGGGCTGTTCTCACTGCGTGTTTTTTTTTAAGTTGGTGTTATGTACAGTTTATCTGCGACATATGCCAGCTCAGACACTGACATTCCTATGATGCACCACTCCTACTCGCCTTGACACCTTCTCAGCGTCTAAAAATTGTTATTCCACTTGCCAGTGGTAACAGAAATGGTATTTAGAGACAGGACTGGTGGCTGGGGGGCCGAAATAAATGGATAAAAGTGTTTGGCGAATCTTTGTGCTTTCATTTCCAAAAGCACATAACAACACAAATTATCTGAGCACCTTTACAAGACTGTAAAACCAAAGAAGAGGTGACCCTCTGTTAGCTCGCATCTGTTCCATTTTTTTAGTATTTATCATAAATGTTTCTCATGAATCCCAAAGCATTTCACAGTGTTTCGGCCTTTTCTTCCGTCTCCGAGAGTATGGCTGGGGTTGCGGGTTGTCTCCTCACTTCCAATCTCTCTTTTTATAGCTGAAATCATTCTCTATTTCAAACCACAAGAGACACCAGAGAGAATGAGAGACGTTTCATTATTTTTGCACTGACAGCATGTCAGGAACACAGCGACTCAGGAGCAAGGTCTGGAAAACGCCCTGCTCTTCACATTGTATTTGTGATGTATCTGTTGTCGAGAGACTGAGAATGAAAAGAACAGGAAAACCAGAGCGGCTAATAACTATGGCAGAAATGTGTGCGTTTTTTTTTTTTTTTTTTTTGTCCCTTCCTCAAACATTTTCACAATTTGCAAATGTCCACCTGAAGATAAGGGGACACGGTGGCTCAGTGGATGCCACTGTTGCCTTATATTCCCAGGGTTTGCTGTTTAAATCCTGTCCCCATTCTGTATGTGAAGTTTGCATGTCATTTTTGTGTCATTTGGGTTTCAGCCCAATGAGCCAATGATGTGCGATCAGGCTCATTGATAGGTGTCATTTTCTAAACTGTGTGTGTAAATAAATATACATTGTGGTGGACTGAAATCCCATTCTTCGGGATGTACCCCTGTCCATTGCCCTATGCTGAGATTAACTGCACGTCCCTTGGAAATCCATCCAGGATAGGCAGATGGACGATGGATGGACTTCACGGAATTTCATCCAAATGCTCTCAGTTCATTTTTTAAATGCTAAGCTAATAGACAGTAGAGGCTTGATTAACGTGTGTGTATCCATAGTGACAGGTGCCTGGGTTAACCTCATTGCATATCCAGGTTACGAAGTCACAATCCTAAATGCCGGCTTTCTGTTCACCTATGACACACGTAAACTACCTGAGCACTGGTTGGGCGATCAGTGGGTGTTCTGAATATACCAGAACTGTAATTTGGTTGTTAACGTGACAAGCTTTCAGCTCTTTCGGGGCAATAACTGGCTGCTACATAGCTGCTTAAATATAGGGTAATATCATTCTCACCGTTGACAGCAGATGCAGAAAACCCGGCTCACAGAGCTCAACATGTAACACGTTTAGTCTGAAAATGGACACATGCCCTCGTAGCACAAATCCAGATTCTTTAACAATTAATATGAATATTTGTAAGCTACGTTTCTGCAGCGTGCTGTCAGTTTAGTCCACAGTAAACTGGAAAACAATATAATATGAGAAGATTTATGCGGCTTGCCTTGGCGTGAATTCTTGATTGACAGCTTAAATGAAAGCCCCTGGACCAGTGATCAACCCAGTATGGTTTCTAGAGCATTTGAAACTGAAAGGCAGCATGGCAGATATTTTAACAGTTGGTATTTCAGGGAAGTGATTATGGAATAACATTGGCCACACACCCGAGAACAATCGATTTGGAAAAACAGATGTGAGCTAGAAAGGGTGCTTTACAGTGCTAGGCGAGGGTTGGCATTAAATTTCAATTTCCTTAAAATGTTAAATATTATATTTGATGTTAAAATCAAAACCCTGCTTTTCCATATTGAAACTGAAAACATATTCCCACAAACCATTACAATTAATACAGGAAGTTTTACTAAGAAACATGCGAAAGTTTACGTGGGGGGGGGGGTAATTATGCAACTGAGCGTAACGTTGATGGATCCAGAACTCAGAGAAGATCAGTTCTTCCATTTGTAGGGGAGGCTGATTTCTGTGTAATCCTTCATGTTAAATAATGCATGTATTTGACATATATACAGATTGACAACAGGGAAAATTGTTTCACAATAAACCTCTTACAGCAGCAAATGTCTCCATCAAACATTAAATAAAAGGTTCTGAGGGCAAAAAAAAAAAGTTGCCTCTTTGTACGGATTCCTAACAGTGTACAAGTGAGGTAAACATTTGTTTCTCTAATGGCCACTTTAGAATTAATCACTGCACTTTCCAAAAGTAAGTAAGCTCTTGGAGCGATGAAAAGGTCAGCTGAGCGGAGATACATGGATGTTTGCAGCTCGATCGGGATGGAAGTCTGAGTCATCGTCGGCCTGAAATGTGAAGGCGACGGCAGCGCGGTGTCTAAGAGGCCCAGTCAATGCAGCGTCTCTCTCTGACAGCCTCGGCGTGACCTGAAGAGGAGCGCACACACGAATACTCTTCTGAGAAAAAAAAACTGAAGCTAAAAGATATGTTTTTACATAAGCTTCGATCTGAATAACAGGATCTTTTGGTTACCTGCACGAATCTATTCGGCTGAGGTACCAGTGAATTGAAATGCTAAGTTAAAATGTGATTTTTATTTTTAAAATTCCATCTAAAATATATGACTCATGTATCCCATACATGCATGAGTGGGCGGTCCTGTAAAGCTGTAATTGCTTGTTTGCTGAAAATCCACCCACCAATGCTTTATCCAGGTCAAAACACAATATTAATTTGCTATTATTATCTATTCATTTGCTTTTGAGTAGTATGGAAGATCATGTTTGGCCCAGTAAGGACAATTTTTCTTGCTTTCTCCAGCAGATATCACACTAATCTTCTCACTGTGTCCCGTCTTTAAAGGAGTCTAATATTAAAATGACCAGAGTGTATGAGGAAGGTATGACTGAGAACGAGAGCTGGCAAACACGAAGATATCTGTAATGATGAATGACATAAGAGGTGCTGTCTAGCTCACAGGGTTAGGGCTCTTTGTATGTGTACAGATGGTTGTGGGTTTGAATCCCTTAGTAAAGTAATCAATCACCACTAGACCCTTAACCTCAACTGCTCTGAGGGGGGGGCTGAGTCAGGTCTCTAACCACAAACTTTCTTCACACATGCATTACTTTTAACAAAAGCAGCTGGTTGATAGGTGTAATGGATGTAAGAATTCAGGATATGCTGGGACATGCTCTGGTGATGGAGGATGCACATCAAGGAGGTTTAATCTGCGTGGTACTGATGTACGGGCTGCATTTTCATTGTCGATGAAACTTCCGAAACGGTGAAGAGGAATGTTGGACTGGCTTGAATCAAAATACAAAAATCAAGTAAACGTTTGTACTTTTTCCATTTGTTGGGTAGCTCATGTGCCAAAGAAAGTTTAGTTCTTATTCCATAATCGTACCATATCAGATTCATAATCACTTGAAGGAATAATAGAAATTCCCTCCTTGGTTTTTGGATGGTTACATGATGTCTGTAGCTGAGGTCGGAGAGCTCCTCACCAGAGATGTTCATTAAGCAAAACCAAGTATTAGTCTTCTTCATTTTAACTGCTTGTAATATTTCATATCTTTCATCCTCCTGAATATTAATAGCAGTATCTCACATCTATGGAAACCTGGATCACGTTCTGTGAAAATGAATTATAAAGTGACAGCTTTCATGAAAATAAGCCCAAATTCTCAGTTAAAATGAGACTGAAAATTCTAAAAAAATATGTATAATTAGTTGAAATAATTTAACATTATCCTCACAATTTTAAATCCCCATTCCCTGAAAGAGGCTTCAAATAAATGTCTCATTTTATTCATTATTTACTTATAAAAATCCATTTTGTGTGTGTGCGTGCTTCCTGGTCCCCTATTTTTCCTTGGCAGCACCACGACACATGTAAACATTAGAAAATGCGTAGATGTTCTGATGACACCAAAGCGTTCGCCTGAAACAGCACCTGTCTCATCAGCACCAATCGCTGATACTCCACCTGCAAAAGAAGGCGACGCGTTCGTTCGTATGCCAGACGTACGAACAAAAACACGCCAAGAAGAGTTGTCCCTTCATTGCCGCTAACATGTGAAATCGCTTTCTGCAGCATACGTACATTTCGGTTATCACGTAATATTATTAAACACTTGAGGTCATTCTTAACATAATTCAAATGATTACACCTGCGGTTAGTGTTTAATGACGGCAGTACTGGAAGTGATGCTGATGCACGGAAGCAGGTAGCATCACACTGTTTCTTTTATTCAGCCTGTCTTTTTTTTTTTTTTTTTTACAATTCTTTTTTTTAAATTGGAAGGGTCTATTTTTAAGGCGTAAGTGCATGGAAAACGGTGGCAATTCTGTCGTCTCGTTTTCTGTAGCCAGCCCAGCAATTTCATAATCTGCCAACGACCAAGTATGAAAGTTCAGATCTGGCTCTACTGCTTAAAAGGCAAGATGGTGGTACGTGACTACTTCAGTGCTACCTGATCCTGTCCTTCTGCGTGTCAAACCAGTTTTGTGTGTTTCCTTTATTCTGCAGTCAAGAGGCAGGAAAAGTGGAGGCGAACGGAAGCCCAGTTGCTGTTTAAACAGTGCAAAAAGATAAACAAATGCACGCCACTAAAGGTAGGCAGAGCTTGAGCTGGTCTAGATGAAATGCCCACGTTCTGGAGCAATGCACAGGCCACAGTGTTAGCACTGGTCTGCAGCCTTGTTGAGGGGTCTGCCTGGTTCTGACTCGGGCAGGGCAGCGTGTGACTGCGGCTTAAAGGCATCGTTGCTAGATTTCACCACACTGCTTCTGCGGAGTTTAACGACATGACGTCGGTCACCGAAGGCATGGTGCAGCACGTACTCTGAACCGTGTTTGAAGTGTTCCTGTCATTTCCATCGTGCAGGATGTTAGAAGGTCATCTTCTGCATGTCCAATTCTAATAAAACTGTGATATACTTTCACACATGAGCTGCCCGTAATAACACTCCCCAAGCCCTCAAAAGGAATTAAGATGATGCCTCGCTAAAGGAAAATAAATAAGTGTACCGCCGATAGCTTGTACGCTAATATTCAGCGCAGAAGTGATTCAAGTCTTACGCAGAACTTAATGTGTAGGGAACATGGGAAATGCTAATTATGTGTATATAGTTAGCAGTTTTCAGTGCTAAATACATTTGGGGCTTTGTGTCATTACAGTTTACTTTTGCTGCTCCGTTTTTTAGACTATACAGCCAGTTGTTGTTACTTTACTCTGCATCCTGTCACAGATGTACCCCAGTTATGTGGTATTAGCAGCCCAGGATAGGCTCTAGGGCCGCCCTACCCTGATGACCGGTGACCATGATAAAAGCTTAGAGGATGGATGGATGGATATGTTATTGTTACGTTTAAGGGGAATAACTTTTGTTCAACTTAAGGGAAAAAAATAATGAATATAACATAAAACAGTGATAATAAGGCTTGCAGAGATGCATCTTTACAACTGTATAGGCAATAAAATTAATTACTTAAAATGAAAAGCCCATAGGAAGACTTCATAATTAAAATTTGCACAGTTGCACAATCTGAAAAGTAGTCAGAATGTCAGCCATATTGTTTTATCTGTCCATCTTCTTTCCTGACGTTGGTAAATGACCCTAAAAACAGATCTTCATTGGAAGCTTTGCAGTGATAGACCATATGGTCAAAAGAACATCGCTGTGGAATGGCACAAATGGTAATATCTAATATAATAATAATAAAGAAAATTCAGAGAAAGCCTAGTGCGATTACGCCCCCTGAATTAGGAGGAAATGGTGCGGTGAGTGCTTGGGACCAGGCATCCGACGGAAGGATTTCAAATGCCACGTGCTGATAAAGAACACTGATGGAGAAACTGGGGCCACCATCGCAGGAAGTCGGCTTCCACAGTTTTATAAATTGTTTATTATCGGTGTTTCAATTGGATGAAGAATTTAGGTGATTCTGCATTCCGTTAACTTCATTATGGCTGTCATGCTCAGTAACCTAGCAACCTTTTTGTCTACGCAATTTACAATCAGCCTATCCAATGAGCAATTTAGCTAAGATATCAGAGTGTGCAGCCCAGACATTGGCAGGAAATTTCTTTTTAATTTATTAACACAGGGGTATTCGAGAGCAAATAAACAACTATAGTTACTAGAGCAGGTTCTCCGCACGACTCCCTAACAACATGAATATTTAATATATGAAAATAATTTGAAAGTTGAATCCAACTATGTCAGCAGATTGACACTGAAGTTTTTATCTGATGAAATGAAGATGAGCTCTTTTTTAAACCATATCAACGAACCAGATTCTGGCTACTTCTTATCACCTCCTGTTTATTTTTATCTGCCCCAAAATATGGTAGCAGCTAACTGGGAAACAAAATGGACTGATTCTGAAAGAGTATTTTTATTTTCCATTAGTCAGATTCATCAGCACAGGTTGGAGGAACTGGAGGTACGAAAATACGAATTTCACTGCAATGTGATCAAGTCTGGCTCAGGTTTTCAGTATTAGGTATCCTGCAAATCAATGCATTGCCACTTAATACCACACCTTTGTGGTCCTAGTCACACGCACACACACACACACACACACACACACACACACACACACACACACACACTGCCGCTAGCAGTATAAAAATGAACATCGCCTTGCCCATTTGTCATCCCCGTCCAACGGCCAGGTCTAAATTTCAACGTGACACTTCTCCCCTGAATTCAAAAGATATGAGTGTGCTTCCTCTTAACGTTTGCTCCGCAATTACCAGCCCTTTAAAGCAATAAAGCCCACTCTCTGAAAACGCTAGCATTGTCAAAATTAGTGGGGCTTTTGTCCAGGAGGCACCATGAAAAATGATGTGTACGGTAAACTGTTTACTTTTCACCGCTGCTGAAGCATGAGAATACTGACATCACGTTGTGTTATTTCAGTTTATGCAAAGCGCTTTTCCAATTACTGGCAGGTAAAGTGTGGAATTGATCAACTATATTGATTATGTAAATGATAAGCCTTAAACCTTAGGGGCAGTTCATTTGTAAGCCTGGGAAAAGTGGACTTAATTTAGCTGCTGTGAAATTCAGAAAGCAAATCTTACATACATTAGAAGCCGCTCATGTGCAGTTGCAGACCATATAAATTCAGTGGCGCACGCCAGAAGCATTTTGCTTTTGGACAGGAAATAATGTGAAAAGAGCGACTTTATAGGAAGTATACGCATTTTACTCAAAATGCTCAGTACTGTGCAGAATGCATTCAATATTGCAGTGGGTGCAGTCAGCATCTCGCCGCGTTTGTCTTGCGTCTGTTTGTTAGTTGCGATGTTTCGCTGTAGTCTCGTTTCACATGCTTCAGCAAGTTGTTTTCATGTAAAATTAAATTAACAAACCAAATCCATTTTTATCGGTTTTGAATCAAAATATTGTAATGGAGTTTCATCTCCATCTACCATATGAGGTTGTTTTTTCCTCCGTGGGGCCTTTACAGAACATACTGGAAACAGACGCACGTTTTGTCATGTTTTAACCGCAGTATAATGTAATTACTTATCGTGTCAGGGTCCCTCCTTGAAAAGCTGTTTATTTCCCTCATAGCGTCGAACAAACTCTGGTCACAGGTGACAAACTTTGGCTTTCTGATGTCATTAAAATAATGTATTTTTTTGCGTGTGGGAATAAAGATAGTGTTGTAAAAAGTTCTGAAATTGAATAATAATTTGACATCTCCTGCTGCTATCTTTTAAGCTAAAAATTTACATTTTCCAGCACTATTCAGTTGAACTAATGCAGTTCTGACCTCGTGTAGCTTATATCACAGATCAAGGCACTGCATAAGCAGGAGCTATAGAAAGTCAAGGTACGTCACACTGTTCAATAACGTATGACTTGTCAAGTCGATTGCAAAGGTTCACCAAGAGGGAAAAAAAAAAACAAAACAAACCTACAAGTATCATGAACAACCTTTTGAAGTATGTAGTCAAGCTTGTGAATGTTTTTTCTTCATCTCTTCTGAAGTTATTTGAACTGACAATATAAGATAATGGTGTGTGTTCTTTGCCATGACCATAAAACAGGACTTTGACAATCAGTTCCCATCGACCTTCCACTTCCATGCTTATTCTGCAGTGATGGCAGTTTTTTTGAAAACATAGAGTGCATTCTGCATGACTGTGCTATGTGCAAGACTGTGAGCCCCCTCCATTCATGTGGAGTGTCATGTGACTGCATCAATGCATCCTGGGAGCTTCGTCCAGAATTGTCATGTCTCATAGCCTTGCTTTGTGGAAGCAGCTTCACCTCAGCCCCAGAAATCCTCAAAAATCTGTGTTTCCACATTTCTGCTAAAGAAGAACATGCTGGTGTGTGTGTGTGTGTGTGTGTGTGTGTGTGTGTGTGTGTGTGTGTGTGTGTGTGTGTGGGGCATACGGCTGCAGCCGATCTCAGGAGGGAAGCCCAACTGACATTGCATTGACCAGTGGATTTTACTGGTCCTTCCACCTGCCCCTCTTTCTTTAAACTTCCATGTCATTTTTTGCCTTAGTGACCCCGGCCAATTTCAGCTCCAGTCCTCGTTGTTGCTCGGCTCCGGCTCCCTAGGCTCGGTTCTATCTTTGCACAGACAGCTCCTTTACCGCAGTTTGCTCTGTGTTGCCTGTCTCATCTCCATATCCCCACCCCGATATTCCGGCCATTCCTTGTGTCGTGGGATTCTACTCCATATCCCCACTGTTGGGTATCTCAAACAAGATTCCCCAAACAGCCCTGCAGACTCTAAAATGATATCTGAATGTTATTTTTGCTTTTATATTTTGTGGTGAACTAGTGAATACTGCTGCATTCTAATGAGCAAAAAAATGGTAAATATAAATAATAAATATGAACGTACAAAGGCTTAGTTCCACTATAAACAGACAGATGAATGCAGTAGCTCCTCTCAGAATTGTTGCTGTCATCCGCCTGTAGCCTTTCAGTCACCACAGCCTGCTTCGAAACTGCTAAGCTTTTCTAACGTACCACTATAAAATTGCAGAGCGCCTTGTTTTCAAAAGCATTGTTCCCATCTTAGCATGAAAATGGTGACGTATCTGTTTATGCATTTGGAAGAGAACGTGACATTTTTGAGTGAGGCTGCATTAGGTTTAACACAGAGAATTTCAGTGCCGTATTTGGCTTGATATAAAAAAGCTGTGCATTTTATTCAGGTGTTAAAAAATGTTATCTGCTGGGAAATTGTACAGACATTGAAGTAACTTAAGGTGCATCAGGGAGATGCAAGAAAATGTGCAGACCTAATTTAATTGTGATCTGCAATGGATTGGCAACCCGGCATAGGAGAAAGTAGTTTTGAAAATGGATGGATGGATGGATGGATGGATGGATGGATGGATGGATGGATGATTTACCATTGAAAATTATTAAATTGTATTAGTAAAATAAGTGGCAGATGTGCATTTTCTAGATGTTTCCCACAGCTGTGTCAACCTCCTTTCTCCCTCTCTCTATTCCCCCAATGGCTGTTGTCTTGCTAAGGTAATCATCCTCACCCAGTACTTCTGAGCTCTGGTGCCCACTTCTGAAAAACTGAACGGTCACCATTCAGTCCTTTTGTCACTGTCAGTGAGTCTGACCAGGCTGCCATTTTAGCTTCACACTTTCTAGACATGCTGAGGAGAAGGAGTTTGTGACCTTGTTTCAGCTTGCAGCACAGAGCCCAAATATCCCTCTTGCAATGAGAGTCTGGACATTGTATTAGCTATTTTTCCATTTATTTTGATTAATTTCCTTGCCCATTCTCTGCATGCATGGTCGCCATTGGGGTCTGTGATTTACTGGAGTAATCACTACATATATAAATTGAACGTACACTCTCACTTGGGACAGGATTGGGAATGTCATTGTTTTACATTTAGCCAATGCTTTTTTGTAAAACAGTGTGCTTTTTTGTATAGTCAGGTCATTTCACTGCATTGCTCAATATTACAGTTACAGGGTTCCGTCCAGGATTCAAACTTTTGGCTTTTTGGTTTGGAGCCCTTGTCATTACCCACTATACTTCCTCCTGTTTTTTCATACAACCTCTTGTCGAGCTAAGACCATTTTGAACTCTGTCCATCTATCCCTCTTCTAAGCTCTTATCCTGGTCAGGGTAACGAGTGGATCCCAGGGAGCACAGGACGTAAGGCTGAGGTATACCTTGAATAGGATGCCAGTCCATCACAGGGCTTAAGGCTGAGGTATACCCTGAATAGGATGCCAGTCCATCACACGGAGTAAGGCTGAGGTATACCCTGAATAGGATG
>JAACJT020022844.1:0-29761 GCA_009936485.2 Gymnarchus niloticus | reverse complement strand
TGGCTCCTCCCAAGGTTTCTTCCTCCTGAGGGAGTTTTTCCTTGCCACTGTCGCCTTTGGCTTACTCTCTGGGGACCGTGGGCCGGGGACTATGTAAAGCGCTTTGTGACCGCGCTCCGTGTTAAAAGCGCTATATAAATAAAATTGAATTGAAATTGAATAATATTTTATTCCACAAAGTATATACAAACATTAGGTACACCTTGGATGGGATGCAAACTCCACACACACACACAAAGTGGAGGAGGGATTAAAACTTCCCAGCCTGGAGGCACGAGTACTAACCACTGAGCCACCATGTCTGCCTTCTTCAAACCTGACACCAATCAATAACAATATCTTAGCTAATGGCCTCACCCAAACCAACAGAATAATGCCTGGCTAGAATTAGCATGTCTATAAAACAACACAGCTGCTTCGAAAATACGGTAATCTCAACATATCTCATCTACCAGCTTGGCACAATCCAGACTGCCGATCAAATAAAAGACATCTACGTTATCACACGGAAACAAAAATGCATAATGTATCTACATCCTGCCTTTAAAAAGAAATTTGTAACACTTCAAGACTTGGTATGAAGCAATGATTTCTAAAAAATGCATGTACAGAGTAGGTACACGGCAAAACAACATTTCTGCTTCATTTTTTAGCCGTTCAACACACAAACTCACCCATGCAACCAAAGTACACACACCATCCCTAAGTAACCTTAAATGCAAGTGAGTTATAATACTACTAACAACCTATTATGTTCAATTTGTGTCAAACTGTTTAAAAAAATTATAAATGCCATCATATGACCTCAGAATGACAGCATGGAACTACGAGGATTGAACTGCTCGGAACATAAAATTTGAAAATAAGATCAACGGGGTAGACCGAAAACACCAATAAATTACACATTAAAAGAGAATGACTATTCTTACCTCTTCCTCTGAACTTGCACCATCTGGAACAATAAAATAATATGCCGTTTTATTTAAGTAGTAAAATATTTTTTTAACTAGCCAATGAATTATCAAAATGAGAAAATAATACAGGCATTGGAGACTGGAACTGTTTATTAGCAGATTACAAGCAAGTTAAAATTAGAGTGAAACTGAATAATTTAAACGAAGGCAATAGAGACATATCTGACACTTTGTCAGGACAAAATGTGCAAGGCTTAGAGCAACATGGTTGCATATTTGGGAGAAGAAAGGCTAGACTGTACCTGGCTGATAGGGATTCCCATATATGAGGGAGCTGGTCATGGAGGCCTCAGGATTTTGGGGGATGGGTGGTGGGGAGCGCGGATTGGAATCATGAAGGGAGACGGCAGGGGATTGTGCAGCTTGGATTTCAGAAAGTTGCCTCTGCAGAACCTGGATATCTCCTCTCAGTTTCTGAGGAAACAAAAATGTAAGACTGAGCACAGAAACATTAATGTTTGTGTTTGAATTTAGCTATGGAGTATCAACAGAGAAGTGGGTCACTGGCACCATACAGGGGGGACAGGTGAGTTTGAGTGGAGGGAGGCTGTTCTAGATGGGTGGGACAGCACACACACACACACACACACACACACACACACACTCTGATGCACATTACTCTGCTAGTGAACAATAGGATTTACTGCCTAATTCCAAGACTTACGTGCATTGACAATGGAAGCCACGTTAACCGACCTGGTTTTCCTGAGAAAGGTCCTCTTTCTCCAACCGGGCAATCTCCACCTTGCATGCCTGCTCCTCTATACCACCGCGTGCCTCCATCAGCAGACACTGAAAGGGTTAAAGTGTAACATGACTTCAGCCTCTTCCAGTTCTGGTGCCCACGTTTTGCTCAGAGTTTGATGACATCACGCTCGGTACGAGAAAAGTCCGGCTGTAAGGGGGATACCTCCAACTTGCTCTTCAGGTCATCCTTCTCTGCCAGGAGCACAGCCTGATTCTCCATCTGCATCCTGACTTCCTTCAGCTCCTGCTGAAACCTGAGTGCCCGTTTCTGTGCTTCCTCATATCTTTCATTCTGTTGAAACAGTTGGGCTTTTGTCTCCTGAAGCTGGCAAGCTAGGAGATCACATTGTTCCTGCAACCACACACAGGCATCGTCAGAAAAATACCAAATCGGAGGAGAATGATAACCAAAACCTTCTGGTGAAAAGGCATCCAGAGGCTCAAAAATTATTGGTGGGATCTGCTGCCACTCAGCCATAACAGCATTAAGGTGGGTGGGTATTGAAGTCGGCCAATCAGGTCATTTCTGTTTGTGTAGCCAACCACATCTCCACTGAACTCTTGTTGCTTTTAGAAGTTCCCACATCACAATCACTTCACCTGCAGCTGCCAAGTGCAGAAATCTGACAGACTGACTATGATGGTAACCTGTTCAGTATGACACATTCTGCTGCCAGCGTTTGATGCTGAAGATGCCATGCATGTCTGCTTAATTATGCATGTGTCAGCAATGGGTGTGGATTAATGAGCCAATTCAATTAAATAGGGGTGTCCACAAATTTTTGCCCATATAGTGTATGTGACTGTAATGGATTGGATTGAGTCCCGCCCAGAGATGGGTTCCAGGTTAACCACACCCCTGGAGTGGATTAATGAAACAATGATCTCTTTGTATCACAACGTGAATACAGTATTCTACTACTCACATTGGGGGCCAGTGGCACAATGGATAACAAAAACTAAGGGAACTGAACGAACGTCCCTGCAACAGTATGCGTGTGCAAGAAACTAGCAGCAGAGAGAGCAACACGTCGGCAGACCTGACACACGATAAGTCAGAGAAAAACGGCTAGGAAGCAGCAAAAAAGCAGGAGTCAGTCTGACGAGACCCCGGTGGCGTGTCTGTCTGTCTGTCTGTCTGTCTGTCTGTCTATCAGCGTGTTTGTAAGTCTGTCTGTCTGTCTCCCTCCCTCCAACATCCAGCGTGTCACATGACCTACCTGAGTGTTCTCCTCTCGCTGTAACACGCTCATTTGTAACAGCTGGTTCTCACGCTGCAGCACCTTCATCTGCTCCCCTTGGGTACGCAGCTCCCGGAGTTCTCCAGACAACTTCACGTTCTCCTTCTGACTGCTCTGCAGGTCCACCTGGAAGCAGAAGGAGATGGTTAACATGGACGTAGCACAGTGAAGCAGGATGTCTGAGGGAAACTGCACACACGTCACAGGGCAGCAGTGCACAAACCTGCAGCAGCTGGATTTGGTCCTGCAACCTGCTCTGCTTCTCAAGGCACTGCTGTCTCTCCCGTTGAAGCTCTTCATGCTTGGAATTTAGCCTAAAGACCGACAAGAGACAACAACACTTTGGTTAGCATACATCGCTTTTAACGATCATCAGTCTGGCTGATGCAGCAAATCTGAGGACACATCACACCAACCCATTTCTTAACCTGAAGATGAGGCTTCACAAAGTTAATAAAACTCAGAGACGATTTTTTACTTATCGATTACAGTTGAACGTGAGTTCATAATCTAACCTCACAGTACTGCCACCTATATCATCTTAGGGTTGCCATGGAATCTCTATGCTGTTTTTCAGAAGTTGTTACCTACACTTTTTGGAAGCAGTCTTCTGCCCTGATTAACTGTTAAATAGTATACTGGACAAAGCACAATTGTCCAAGAGCAATTTATGATCGGAGACAGCAGTCTGCAAACTGGGTGGTCCTTCATAAACTTACTGTGCAATTTCACTTTCTTGGGCCTCAATCTTTCTTTTCAAATCTTCCTGCTCTTGCTTTAGATGGCTGATTTTAAAAATTGCTTTTTCATGCTGTTCTTTCAAGGTGGCTGCAGTCTCTTGGAGCACCTAAGGCAGAGGCACACATTTTTAAATGAGGGAGGCACCTCATTCTGCAACGTCGACCAAAATAATATTTTTAACGATCGAAGGATAGAAATATGTAATGGAGAGAAACAATATGTAAAATAATATGTTTTTAGGCCTCAAGACTCTAGAGGACTCATTTTAGCTCTCCATATGTCTGTTTATTTACAGGTAGACCTCTATGGCAACATGAAAAGTATTTGCGTATGAAATCACCAAACACAGACCGAGACGAGACACCGGCAACACATGCACTCTGGGTTACAAACAGTTACCTTGTTCTCATTCTGCAAATCGTCCATTTTCACGTTTTGGACTAGACATTGCTGCTGGGTGATTGGTGTGTCTTCTTCTTTCACTTTCGGTTTGTCATTGCCTTCCAAAAGAGTTTGTTCAAGCTCCCGCTCTTTCTCACCATCAATCCGCTGGTGAAGCCTGCTTAGTTTCACATCGAGCTCTGCGTTGGTTTTCTGAAGGAGGCAAGGCAGCACCGACCCCTCGTCACCACAAAGCCAGTCATTTACGGTGATTTAAAGCACGATCACAGCATGACTACAGAAAGCCAGAACAGCCAAAGAGAGACGGAAAGAAGGACGGAGGCGTTGACACACCCTGAGAAGGTTGATTTCAAGCAGTCTCTCGTCCGAGATGGCTTTCAAATTTTCAATGGTCAGCTTCAGTTCTTCCATCTTATAAAGGTCTTGCTTCTCATTCTCCACTTGATCCTTCAAGTACAAACCGATGTGCCCTTATTGTACATTTCTGCATGTCAGTCATGTTTCTATTGACTCTGATGGCACATACCTGTCTTGTGATGACAAGGAGGTCATTTTCAAAGCTGTACTGCAGGCTCAGGTCCTCGGGGCTCTTAAAGCAGAACGGGGTGCTAGCACCCCGCACTTGCCCAGTGTTATCAACATAGCAGAACTGGTAGTACTCGCCGTCTTCCTTGGGCAAGTAATATGCTGGAATAACAGGTAAAGTTTAGTGCATTCATGAGTTGGTTTGGTTCTTGCCCCCTGCTTCCACAGTCTTCATCTCAGCTGCCATCTCCATTCTGTCTCTAAATTGCCCATAGCATGTGACTGGGTATGGAAATGTTTGTCCTGTGATTGACTGGCATCCAGTCCAGGACATCCCCTGCCTCATTACCTCTGCTTCTTGGGGTAGGACCTAGGTTCAGACCAAACCTACTCAGCATCAGCAGCATGAAAAATGCATGGATATATCACTGACTAAACGTTGCTTTTAAGACTGATAGAAAAACATAAGTTTACCACAAGTCATTCAAGAATCGAGAATTCATACCAGTACAGGGTTGTGGTGAGCCTGGAGTTATCCCAAGACACACAGCACAGAAGTCAAGGAACACCCTGGACAGGATGCCCTCCATCACAGGTAATTTGTGTGTGTGTGTGTGTGTGTGTGTGTGTGTGTGTGTATAAACCTCATCTAAACTTAATGAGTTTTAATTTAATGAGAACGGCATGAACAGTATAACTCCAATAAAACAGCATTGATAATTTCAGCAAGCAAAGCACAAGTGCTTTCTGTTATTTAATCTACATAAAAAAAACAATGTCATATTGAATCCTTACCATCAAAAAGCACGTGGTGTTTCCCTTCTTCCACCTGTTGTGGGTCTGGAGTAGAATTCACCCACACAAAAGTGTAATAGTCCCGTGTATTAGTCCAGCCAACCTGTCCAACATCAAGAGACACCACGTTCAGATAGTTTTATCTAGTGATTGGACAAATAAGGCTTCAAAACCCATGGTGGGTGGGAGTATCCTGAACTAACCACAAAAGAACACCACTTGCATATAAGTGAGAAAGAAGTCTTGTGGTCATAAGTGGGCAACACAATAACAATGCAGATACTCGCATACACTATGCGGACAAAAGTATTGGGACACCAGTTAATGGGGGTTCACATACTTTTGGACTTGGGTAATTAGGCCATACTCATTGCTGAGACAGGTGTATAATTAAACACACAGCCATGCAATATCCAGCAACAAACACTGGTGGCAGAATGGGTCATACTGAAGAGATTTGTGACTTTCAACTTGGTACCATCATAAGATGCCAACTTCTCAACAAGTCAGTATCACATTTCTGCCTCGGTGAACTGCAAGTCAAGTGACTGTGATTCTATAAACAGCCAGAGTTGTTGTGATGTCACTCAACACAAAAAGAGACCCGATGACCCAACATCAATACCCAAACCTCACTGATGCTGTTATGGCTGAATGGCAGTGAAACCCACTGACGATATTCAAACATCTAGCGTAAAGCCTCTCCCAAAGAGTGGAGGCAAAGGTCGACCAACTTATTATTTATACCCTTGGTTTTGGAATGAGATATTGCACAGGCAGGTGTCCCAATACTTTCGTCCATATACTGTATATACAGTACGCTGTGAAATAACGACCGAGTCACCTGCTGACAAAAGTAGGCTATCCTGTTCTATGCCTTTGTAGAAAGGTCAGAAATCGCCCTTTTCTGGCAGGGGAAACTAAATTTGAAAATCTAAGCACATAAATTGTGTTGTGCATATTGAGAAATACCGAAGGTAAGAATAATGCTCAATTCCCATCACTACATACCTCAGACAGGTGTAACTCATTCCTACATGTAATGATAAGCTAGAATTGCTTATACCCTTCAAAGTCCAACCAAGTCAGGTCGAGTCTGTGTACCTAGTCATGCAGGTCAAGTCAAGTGAGTTACTTAGTAGAAATATTATAGCTTAAACAATTAGTTAATAACACAACCTGGGGTAAACTACTACTGGTTTGTGTGATGAACGGGACTTGACTTAGATGTGGAAAATATTTCTTCACATTCAATCAAAAACAGAATCATCCTGTGACCATGACCAAGATAAGTAGTTAGAAGATGGATGGATGGATGGATGGATGGATGGACAAAAAGCCACAGAAGTGAGCTACATTTAATTGTTTCATTGTGTTTTAATTGCGTTTAAAGTGTAATTACACTTTATTTTCTCGAGTTACAGTACACTGGATAGGAAATGAGAACAAAAGAAGCCAGGACTAATTCTGTTGTTAACATTGGATTGTGTGGTTAAATTTATAATTAGCATACCGATCTTTGTCACTCTTAGAATGACAGAAAAGACTGATGTTGTAGACAGTCTTGCTCCCACAGGTTTTGCAAACGGTTGTTCTTTTCTTGTTAGTGTAGCTGTCGGCCATCGGACCCTCCACCATAGATGATTGTTAGCATGAACTCAGTAATGAAGATGTTCCCCGTTGTTGTTGCTATTCTACAATGGGCTGTTATTTAACATCACAATTCTCCAAATCAAGTCCCAGGGCTTGGGTCACCAAATCAAGTCATTTTTGGGCACAGTCAAGCAAGTTTCAGGTCTGAAGATTTGGCGACTTAAGGCCAAATCAGCCTTCTTTGACTACATGATATTTACAATGTCCATGGAACCAACATTCTGCTCAGTAAGAGAAATATACTGCATTTTATTCCCCAATAATTAAAAGATTATCAGTATGTAATTTGTGTTTACTAATCCGTATTACTGGATATGATTCTGACTCCAGGTCTGTTGAGTCATTTTAATATTAGTGAACTAATACAATGTTTATCAACCATCTAATTGTCCTTTATAAACTTTTCATATACTTGGCACTATTGTCTTACCTGACACAAACAGTGGTTACGGTTTTTAAGGTATAGTGATTTACTTTATTTACTCTACATTAGAACTACTATACGATTTTTTCCGTGTTGTGTTTTATTCTAAAATTGCCTTTTAAAACTGGAGGCACTGCCGAACATAAGGCCAAAGCTGTAACCATCTATAGATTAACGTAAAACAATCTAAAGCCAATGTATATGAATTTGTTAAAAGTATACAGCATATGGCAAAACAATTATCACTTGAGAGTAACAGGTGTAAGTCCGAGACAGAATGTAGTATGGACTCGGCTTTAATTCAGGAATGTGACTCATGAGGACTGACTGTGCAGACTGACATTTTCTCTTTCCCTCTTCAGACACACAGCCAAGCGAAACTAATCTGGGTGATGATGACTCATAAGAGGTATGAACACAGTTCCAGTAACAGGCTGGTAAACAACAGGGCCTTCACATAAAACAGACAGGAGCACTACGGTGGAAAGTGAAAATACTGCAGTCCAGATGAAAGCATTAAAAACAAACACAAACAAAATTCAGCTGACAAACAAATATTAGATCACTTATTCAAGATTTCATTATCCTTACACCACATTTAAACCTATGGAGTTAAAACAGGCAGCTTAATTTACAGGAATTAAGCCTACGGCTTTCAGATAAATCCAAAATTCAGTCGATTAGTCATTCGTTTGAAATGAAAGATTAAGTAATACCTAATGTACAGTATCTTACAGCATAACAACTTAAATGTACTAAATAACTTACACCCGTAACTTGTTAATAGTTGGTACATAAGAAAGGATATACTAAAAAAAAAAACAAAAACAAAAAAACTTTATTAAATAAAGTGAAAATGTAGGAGAGCTAATGTTATGCTTCGCAAACCCATAAAAGTAACATTGTTCCCATGAAATGGGCGTTCAAGAAAGCCTCATTGTTTTAGCCAGCGGGGGCGACACTAGAAATCCTGGACCCCGCAGCAGAGATCACGCCGGGTCTTCTGGCATGTCGACGTGTCAGACCCCCGAATGATCAGGGTCTCCACCCCATTTACGGCAATCCTTGGTACTACTTTCCCTAACTAAATCCATCCGTCCGTCCGTCCGTCCACCCACCCACCCGTCCATCCGGGTCAGGGTCCTGCGGTACCGCTACGGTTTCCTTACCTTAAAGATGCCCACCCAGTCCCTACGATGAGCCTGGAGGGCAGCAGCCAGTGTGTAGACGCATTTCATAGGCACATTTGGGGGGTATGATCTGAGGACTCCATGGAAGACGACCTGCGAATACGCGGTCGATGCATCCATGCAGCCAGATGTGGGAGGAAACTCCACGCTCTGACTCATCCTGTGCCATTAAAAATACAGATGTTGATTGCATCGCACGCCTTAGTATAAAATCTATCATGGACCCTAGTATAGGACGTTGTCCAAAGGATACAAAAACACTCTGACACTTCAGGATGACATGGTTTCACTTTCGATTAATTGTGTTGTGTCATGAAGTCTGTGCGTATTTACACTTATATTCTTTTTTCAGTAGAATCGATTTCCCGTAAACTATTTTTCAAAAGGAATACTAAAAGTTGTGCATCAGCTTTTGAAATATAAACTCATGTATAAATCACATCTCAAGCCTTAAAGAATTTGAACAAGTTACATAATTCTATGGAGGCACTCGGAGAAATTACCTGCAGACTTCAGTGTGTTGATCCAGAAAGCAGACTCGATGTTGTGTTGGAGACTGTAATTTATTAATGATTTGTAAGGGAGCCTGTCGCTTAAAGAGTGGACGAGTCTTAAAGTGTTCCACGCTTGACAGCTCGTCAAAACCTCGCTGACACAACCACGCATGCGCGCAAAAATGTGCTCACCCACATAACGTGGTGGGCTTGGGGGAAACGAAAGCTTTCGGAGTCTTGTGGGTCCAGCAGGAGTCGTGGTTTTCAGCGTCTGCTGCTCTCGCAGCAGTATAGGAACACCATGAAGGAGCAGTGTTTGCATCATAGCACTTGGTGCTTTAATATGAACTCATACTCCTTGGTCATCAGACAACAACGCATAGAAATCAGACATAACCTTGACCTTGAGACAGCTTGCCGTCAATACTATCGTGAACCCATGTGGATGTAGGGAAATGGGTGAGACATGATTTATCAGACTATTTTACTTTTTTACTTTGCTTACGACTCCAGGGTTTGTGCTCCTAACACCAGGCTGTTCATCTTCGAGTGCTCACCTTATGTAGTGGAGGCCACTGGTGGGATCACTCTCAGAGGCATATTTCTGCATAAAGGTGGGTGGTTGGGTGGTGTGGTCAGGTAAAAACGCAGAACACAAATTATTTTACTGGCCTCAACGCGTCCTGTTCATTACTAAATACCCTTTTACCACCAAGGCGACAGAGTGTGTTTATTCTGATGGATGTTTATAGGAAATACGTCAGAATGACCAAAGGCACCATGCTTTGGTTTTATGAAGTAAATCAATGAAGAGTAAGGTTTCCATCCAAATCCTAACAATGGGTCTTTTATACACCTTAAATAGATCCAGTTCCTGAACTGCAGCATTGCTGTAAGTTCCAGCTTTGTGAAGCTTATAACCAATCATTCATGGTGCAACTGGATCACAAAGGTGTTAACGTATCCTTTGTGGGAAA
The DNA here is from genome assembly GCA_009936485.2 of Gymnarchus niloticus. NCBI lineage: Eukaryota > Metazoa > Chordata > Actinopteri > Osteoglossiformes > Gymnarchidae > Gymnarchus > Gymnarchus niloticus. The sequence goes on along the minus strand of JAACJT020022844.1, from coordinate 19,598 downwards.
CACTCTTAGTTGCCTAATGTTGTCTTGAAAACTCACATACGAACCCAAATGGAGGTAGGTTTCAGGCCCCCAACCCTGGAGATGGGATTCAAACCCACAACCCTAGCAGTAGGAGACGACTGTACTATCTGCTGGACCACATTTATAATGCAGCCGCTAATAAAAATGCTCTGTCTGTCACTTTATATAAACGGATCAAACAGGTTTTAAAAGTTGTTTTTAGCAAATAACAATGAACAAGGAATGCATGAAACAGGTGAAAGAAGGCTGCATCCTTCCTAGAACGAGTAGCCCACTGCCAACTTTAATGGAGTGATATTTCTCAGCATTTTCCGACTCTGTAGGTAGTACGAACTAAAAAGACGTGTTTTGTGTAAGGCAACACATTTTAAGCGTCTTTGGTAACCCTTTCATCGCATTTTCCCCCAGAATGCCCTACTGGTTAGCGTGCTGTCAAACATACAGCATGCTCCACCCATCATGTGACAGCATTGGTCTGCGGTGTACCGAAATATGAGACGGCTGTAACAATAGCTAGATAACATTAAAGGTAATATACCACCCAAAAGACGTTTCTAATCATTTCGACTAGTGTATGAGAATAATTTTTGACTTATTTAGATTCGGATATATATAGCTCTGGAGTATTAACATTCAGTGTTTCGTTACCCCAGCGAAGTGCTTGCCTGTCATGATTTATTGTACAGGTTATGTGTAACACGGTTTACAGCATATTTCCTTAGAAATTGCAATTTGTCTGTGGAATAATAATTTTAGCTCAACGTTAAATGTAGTTCATCGAACAAACAAGTAACAATTTCTGGGGTCCTGGTAGTTCGTTACAAAGCTGTTACGATCACCACTTTCATACGTGAGTTTTCAAAACAACATGAGGCAATTTACAGAGTTCCCAAAAGGCCAAAGAAGGAGTGTATCAGGCACCAAAACTGCAAAGTTATTTAATGAGACCAGGGGAACAATCCACATAGTTTGGCAGTATGTGTATGGGCCAGCTGTGTTCACAAAGGGGAATGGTAGCCACAAGCAGAAGCCTACCGACAGAGAGACACTTTGAGGGATAGTCGCCCAACTTAATAGAAGTATGGGGAAATTCTGGATCACAGACTACAGAGTAGATTTCCATCTTTCCTGGCTTTTCTCCATGGACAAGGATCCTTATGCATGGGGAGTGTGAGCGAATATGTAATACTCAGCTAATTAGAGGCTATCCAAGGAAATGTCACCATCTAAGGAGTGACATCGACACAAGAATACTCGTGCAAGTAGACTATTTGTTTTTTTTTTCCATTTAGTTTTGATTTAAAACTCAGGAAGCTTTCAGGCTGAGCGTTCAGATTTTAAGTGAAATAAAAGCAATTTTGCTAAAACTGATCGTCAAGGTCGGAATATATTTGAAGTGCACATGTACTGTAATGACTATTCATCAGTTCTGCGTTGAATAATGTAATTATAAATGATTTTATTGCAGCATACCTTATCACACTGAAAATGTAAAGTCCTTATGTAGTCTATGAACTGTGGTGATTTCTGACCTAGCATCTTCATCTATCCTTTAGCAACAACGCAGTCTTTCCTTGGCTGATTCTGACCTTTTCTTCCCCTAACCTGTTTCAGCAGCTATCGAGTGTTTGTTTACAGGGTTACTGCTGTCATTGGATACATGAGGTGCTGTGGGTAAGAATGTAACTCGATAGGAATAGTGGAGCTGGTTTGTCTCTCTGACGATGAAGCCAGTTGGCCTGTTTACGTTGTGCCCAGGATTGCAGTTTGCCTTGTTGCCGATATGTGACACACTATAATGACTTCAGGGCGTACCTTTGGCCCAGCAGAGCTGAGGCTTCACCAGTGACTTGTGGAATGGTGTCGTGCCAGGAATCAGAGCTAGGAGTCATCAAAAGACAGGTTAGTCAGCGCTAATTTTTTTCTTGTACTACAGTGTGGTTTACAAGGCAATTCAATGGCGTTAACTTATTAATATATAGTAACACGGTATATTGAAATCTGCTGCTTCAGTCCTCTACTTTCTGGTGTACCTCTGAGTCCTTAAATAGGACCAGAATGTTCCTGGCTTCTGGCTCCTCGGTAGGTTTGGGCTCATCCTCTTCCGCCTCCTTCCTCTTCTGTTAAAGTGCACTGTAATTGGCTCATACTCCTGTTAAGCGTCTTGGGGTAACCGTGATGTTAAAGTCACTATAAAAAAAAAAACTGAATTTAATTTCGGCTGAATGCTGAATGAGGGAGCTGGGGCTTCTTACCAGAACTGTGAAATTTGATCACGTTAGTCCTGTTTTGTTGCTGCTTCAAAGGCTCCCTGTGATGTTTCGTATTGATTTAAAACTGTAACTACCTACCCGTAGAGCTGTGAATGGCCTTGTCCCTGAGTACTTGGGTGATCTGTTAGTTCTGCAACTCTCCTCATTTACTTTGCTGTCAAGGGGTAGATTGTCTATTCGCTCCCATAATAGAGAGGCTACGCTGGGCTGTAGAACATTGTCCTCCTGAGCTCTACAGCTGTGAAATGGTCTTTCAGCAGATGTGCAGAATATGTGTAGATCATTTGTTTACTCACCATATTTTTTGGCCGGGTTTGTGCCAAATATGCAGGTGTAAGTTACTCCTTCAGGAGCCTGCTGATCATGAACCAGCGACCAAACTATAAGCAGCAGTCAAAATCGGATGAATGTATTGAATGATCTGATTATAATGTGGAATGCTCATAACCCAACTTTATTTCAGCTTACCCGTCTGATCCATTTAAAAAAAAATTAAATTACTTTTCAAATTATGTGCATTTGTGATGCCTTCCTACATTTGGGAACATGAATTTAATTGTATTAGTTCATGCAGCATTTAAAGCCTTGAAGCAGACTTACAAAGTTACCCTTAAGCCGGTAGTAATAAGGTAATGTTGTGTTTTTTAATCTTGTTAAAACAAGGTGTATATATGAAATCTATGTTTTATTAATTCATTTTTTTTTTTCTATTTATACTTCAAAGTCATTTAGTTTAGGAGAATTGTTAACTTTAAAAGGTTCTCAATATATGGCTTTGTGTATAAACTGAGTCCTCCGTGGATGTACCCAACTTTAAGCTTCCCAGGGAAGGTGTTAGATCTCTGTGTTCCTAAAACGTTTATAAAACATTTATAGAAAATAAATGAAAGTTTGTGATCCGTGTCTCATTTTTTGGTGATCGGTAGAGCGTCCTCTCATGGAGTCGCTGAAATTCAGCCATGGAGCTGGGGAAGGTGGAGGACCTGAAAGAGACAAGACAGCATCCACACCCTGCAAGCACAGGAGAAAGGAAAAAGAGGAACCACAGCTAAATGAATTCTGATGGTTTACACCGTGGACCAGAGCTCCGTGTCACGGAAAGTGAAAACGCTTTTTAAACTAGTTCATTTGCTGAATTGTTAGGGTTTGATAAGGCAGAGACACTATAACAGTTTTCCTATTTTTTAGTTACATTTTCACACCAAGATGTAATACCATGCAAGTTTACCTACCCCTAAGAATTCATGATGAAATGCAAGACATATCGACCCATGTTGTTTCTCTAGCTTCCTAATAAAAATGTGAAATCCAATGGTGAATACCCAGCACTACACTATTAAAACGTAAAGTTAGCAATGATAAGCCTTGGGCAATTTAGTAATACCCCCCTGCTTTAAGGGGTGGGTATGTCAAACCAGCTTCCCCCACAAAGGACCTCAATATTCCTCCTCACAGACCTTATCATTGTATGATTAAACACCTTGAATGGCTTTGAAAATGACAAAAAGCACTGTGCACACTGTACAAGTCCTAAATCACCTATCTCCGATATATACAAGACCATTACTTTTTAATCTGATCATGTTATTAGCATTATATAGCCTTCTTGCTGCTAGGGTGAAGGATCTTAATCAGGCCTGCTCACAAGGCAAGCCACTGTTATTTTGCCTTTGAAAACTTGTCTATTTAATTACTTTAAAGCAGATAAGCATTTCTAAAAGATAGAATTACATTTTCAGTTTACAGACACACTTATCTAAAGTGACTTTCCTCCATTTAATTTTTAACTCATTTATACTGGTAGATATTTTCTAAACCATACCTGGTTAAATACCTCTCCCTTAAGGACAATAATCTGTCTGTTATCTGAATGGTCCTTGCCTGGATCCTAGACCATTAACAATTTAGAATGAGGCGGTAATCCAAAGATACCTCTTTTCATTCCCGGTTTATGTAGCCATTGTAAAGGATCATGTCTGGTGAATGTACAGTGGAGGATTTTTACCAGAGGGTGGCAGCAAAGGCTGTAACAAGTCAGTATGTGTAAATTTTTGCGGAAAATATTTTGATGTTGAACTGCAAGCAAGTAGGAAAAGAAAGTTTACTTTCTTAGCCCATGGACTTTATTATAATTGTAATAATCAAATGTGATTGTAATATATTGCCCATAACATGTTTTAAGTATTTTTATTTTCAGTCCATATTGCTGGGTATTGTAAACGGGCACTACTGCTGTTTTTCTGACGCTTCTTGTTTGTGCAGCTGTCGTGAGTGACATTTCAGAAAGTAATTACGTAATTAAGTATGTGCACAGTATGTTTCTTATGAATTTTATTAAGGAAAATCTTTAAAGCTGATGTAACTGAGACGGGAAGGCATTGTGTTGGAGGGGCGTGTTTGTTTTCTTCCAGATGACTGTCCATCAACGTCAGTGACTGTAAATATGACAGCTGTATCAAATAGATGCGGACTATTGTTTACAAGGCACCTTCTGTAGTGAGCTCCCCCCAAGTATGTGGCCTGGTAGCAGTAAAAGCCGAGCGAAAATTTTCTGTATATTAAATAAAGTGGATAGCAGCCAAAGTAGAAAGACTGGTTGGGGGCAGGGAATTATGACAATAGTCTAAGATAGGCCAACACTGCTGCTTGTAAAACATCACTCTAAGTTTCATATTAAGAGCTGTAGAACATAGCATCCTGTAAGAGTTTTGTAGAGCACATAACTAATGTGAATGGAAACAGCACCTCTGTAAGCTGTAACATTTCTGTGATTGGAATCGTTAGTGTAATTTTCCCAGGTATTTAGCAAAGACAATGTATATTTAATTTAACGTGGCCATGCTGTGGCCAATTCTCCGAGGATTGCACCATCGAATTATTAGTTTACGGGATGCTTCTCCCTTAAATGGCAGTACGGCGTGCCACTGGCAGATACGGCTTACAGGAAGCAGATGGAGAGGGCTGTATGCTGTACTGGCCTGATTCTTCTGTTTCCCTGGACGGTGTGAGGAACATAATGCCACACCCGGTACCATGGCTCATGCTGCCTACGCTTTGCTCCGGAGCTCATCCTAAATGTGCCTCCCCAGCGGTTTTGCTTTTGTTTTCGTTTTGGTTTTGTTTTTTTGTTTTGTGTGCTCCTGTATCTCCACTATGGTTGGAGAGAGGAATTCTCCTCGGACTACAAATGACCGGTAGCTAGAGCAGATGTCTTTTCTTATAAAACGTCTCCATCTGTCTTTCTGGTATAATTAAAAAGAAGCGTTCATTTCTTGTGAATCAAAAATGGCAATTCCTGTTTACAGTTCTTATTTTCAGCTGGCACTGTGTATATTAATAAACTAAACTTTGTTTATCCTGAGCCGATTTTGATCATTTCTGGCAGAAATACAACTTAATGAAATTGTAACAAAGGGTGTATTTTATTTTCCACTGAACATATTTAATGGACTCCTACTGTCCCTGGTACCACAAACAACAAATCTGACTAATGTTCACAACGATAAACATCAAAATCAGGCAGCAAAGTCAGGTGACAGTCAGGTCAGAAACGCTGACAGAACAAGACATACGGTTGGAGAAGTGTTCAAAGTATCGTCTGTAGCTTTCACGCAGGCTCGCAGCCGTTCAGCCGGAAATGATCAAAACTGGTTCAAGATCAACAAAGTCATTGCAAAAATAAGAAGGGTCTTATTGTTTTTTTTAAACGGTGTAATTAGTAGATCTGACTTGGAGAAAATCGAGACAACTCCTTCAAATAATCCAGCACATTATGCAATAAATACACGTGACAAGCTTGCTATAACTGATCCAGTACGTTACTTTGTGTTTGGACCTTAATTAGCTCATGAAGTGCTTTTACACTAAGGATGCCATCATCGTGACGGGTGAGTTTCAGCATCTGTGCCTGCTTCACCCCCAACAGAAGATCAACCATTTTCCTGGAATGAGCGAAATATGTCGGAAGGATCTTCTGGCTCGGAATATGAGCCGAATGCTGAAGCTCTTCCCCGAGGAGTACAACATATTTCCATGGACGTGGTGCCTCCCTGCAGAGTCCGTAAATATGATGCAAATTTATTCTGCACCTCCATTATCATTAAATTAAACCATAAGCTTAACCAGGCGAAACGTGTCACAAACGACATGAAATGACCCCAAAAAATGAGAATATAACATGAAATTGATATGTTCAGTATCCTGGCATCCACAAAAATGTTGTTTTGATGCTGTTTTGATTCTTATTTATACCATGAATGACAATTTAAATTAATTGCAGCTAATTTCCATTGATTGACTTACAAAATATTTAATGAATGAATTTGCAGTCGCATTAAGTGGCCTTACATTGAAACACATTGAGATCAGCTGGAACTATTTCTAAATATAATGTCTTGTAAGATAATTAAAAGTTTCCTACTGCAGATACAGTGACTTTCAAGCTTATAGCAGGGCAAATAAACACAAAACTTATATCAGCAAACCAGAAACTGGCGGTCAGGGTCGTGGCATCTTTATCACCTGGAAGAGCGAAGACATTTCGCCTGGGGAAAACATGATCTGTCAAGTTTATATTTCCAGGATAATATCTGTGGCTCCTGCTCTGTTACACCGCACGGCACCGTCTACCACCCTGATAAACCGAAGCAGAAAATGTTACCTAACTAAATATCCAGTCGTATTCTGTTAATTTAATATTCCACAGTTTTCCTTTGTGACAGTTTATGCTTTAATTTTGAGAAATGTATTCTTTAGCCCTTCATCATTGATGGATTCAAGTTCGATCTCTGCTTCTCTGTCCTGGTGACGTTGTGTGATCCATTTCACGCTTCTGCACAGCTCAGTACAGTGAACCCAGCAGCAGTAATGTGGTGAGGTGAAGAGGGTTTTGTTCCCTTGAGCATGTAGAAGCCTGTCAGTTACTTTGAAATATGTAGCTAAATATTGGATGTTGTTGTTTACTTTCCCTGCCACCCTGTGCTAGGTAAGTGGTTGACGACAGCTGGATTACTTACTCCATGATCACAAATTTAATGGGAATTGTTAAGCACAACCCTAAGAGACATTACAAATGACTACTAATAAACTGAGAATTGACATATTTTATAAATTTAACGTATCTTTCAAAAAAAATAATTTTAGTGGCTAAGTCAAAAACCTGGTTTTCATTTACATGAAAAACGCATTCCTGAATTTGAAATCTTGTGCATTTAAAATCTTGTGCATTTCTGAATTTGAAATCTCGTGCATTTGAAATCTTGCACATTTCTGAATTTGAAATCTCATCCATTTGAAATCTTGTGCATTTCTGAATTTGAAATCCTCTGTGTTTTCATTTTGTTTAGCCAGCCATGCCAGTGTTTCTGACTCTTTCAGCTAACATATCATCACATGACCTTGAACCAAGGTCGTCAATTTTATAGCAGTCATAAACATCTGCCGGCTTCACTGACAAACATGAATGCTGCCTCTTCTGACCATCCTCTTCCTCCTTTTCTTCAGGGCAATGTCTGCACGCACCTGACAAACTATGCCATAAACAAACACAGCAAAAATTTTGCCCGTGACGATGAAATTGGCAACAAAAGGTAAACCCATAGCACAAACTTCTTCCCTATTTTCTACCAAATATAAACGAAAACTGACAGCCAGCTGCTCCTGTACTTGTTTTTATCCCTCATTTTCCCAGCAAAAATATCTGATAGTGCTCACGTAGAAGTAATTAGCCATGCCAAAAAGCGGACTCTTATCTTGGTAGCTAATAGCTCAGGTAAATAAAAGGCTTCATGCTACAATTTTGAGAAAACTGCAAAAATAACTCATTGCCGGAAGCTGTACTTAAGACAGGATGTTGCCGAAACCATGATATTTTAAACTTCTTGTATCAGTCGAGCACTTGAGAAGTGCTGTACAATAACAACTTCTCCAGCATAACTAGCCACAGACGTAATCTTGACTGGCGCATCAAACTAAATGGTTTCTGAGGGGTGTTGCGTACGTACGTTTTGTCAGGCGATGATTAGTGAAACATAAAAGACACATTTTCAGTTGTGTGTAACGCTTCTGATGCAAGTTGCAATTTCTGCTCGGTGTTCAATTTCATTCAGCAACAGAAAGATCACGCGTAAAACAATAAAAAAATATAAACAGGATCCACGTGATGCAATGTAGTGTTTATTAACGTAATTTTTAAGTATGGAAATTGGAAGGTTTACACACATACATTCAAGTTCATCTGTCCATCTATCTATCCATCCATCTATCTTCCAACAACTAATCTGGTAATGGGTTGCAGTCACTCATGAAGTAATACAGGCATTTTGCCTTGAAATATAGGATGCAAATTATATTAGCATGAAAGCCTTTATAGCACTGAAACAGATTTGCAGATTTGGTTTCTTATGCAGTCTGATGAACTTTGAACTACATTTCATATTTGAAAGGTGCTATATAAAAATAGATTATTATAATTAATAAATGGGAAGAAATTTTGACCGGCGTTCCTTTTAGCATGTATTTCATGCTCTGTAATCTTATTTCTCCATAGAAAGCTCTCTACTCTCAATAGGCAACTAGAGGCCTTGTACTGTGATACAGAGAGGATTCGGGGTGACACCGAAGATGTGATCATCAAAACGCTGATCTCCGCCCACTCGACTCTGAAGCACAGTTATGACGCCTGCTTCCCTAACCCTGCTGGCAGCGCCTGCTTTGAGATCCTAGGCTTTGATGTGCTTTTGGACCACCGGCTCAAGCCCTGGCTGTTAGAGGCATGCCGAACCCCCTCAAAACCGACTATCGCTTAATTTTAGTATTATTTTAAGATATACTCTGGAAATTTACAAATTAACTGAGCAGTTATCCATGTTACAATGCATACTGGTTCTATAGGTTTCACGTGCAACATTTTTAAAGGAAAAATGTCCGCCTTTCCAATATAGTTTTTGTAATACATTTTCGTTAACTATTACATATGTTACATTATGCATCTCATTTGGCCTCACTTTGTAAGGAAGTATTTATGACTGTATATTGGATGTGCGTAAGAAAATCTTGTCAGGTTAATGTGAGTGATTCAGGCAGCTGACAAATACTTTGATATATTTAATGAAATGGGGGATGAGTACTATGACCATACATCTTCCCCTTCATTGCTGTATAAAATTGTGTGTGTGTGCAGTGGCCCTGTGCTTGCTCATTATCTTGCAGTGCTGCCTTACACAATGTTTACGTGGCTTGTGCTGTGCCCGGGGAATAGGTGAATCACTCTCCCAGCTTCACCACAGACTCCCAGCTTGACCGCGAGGTGAAAGACAGCCTCCTTTATGACACACTGCTCCTCGTTAACCTGGGTGCCTGCGACCGCCGTAAGATTATGGGGGAGGAGAAGTGCAGAGTCGAGCAGACACTGCTGCAGAACCGCTCTCGGGAGACCAGGTCCTGCTCAGGCAGCAGAACACGGAGAGGAGCTCAGAGTGAAAAAATCACAGATGTGGCTGTAAAGATGCACAGATGTCTGAATATACTGTCGGCACAAGCATTTCAGCCACACGTTTCAACTCCACCCCATGTTTTATTCTTAATCTTTAGCTAAATATATCATGTAAACAAATGACAGTGTAAGCAGAAAAGTTGACCGCTGTAATGTCTTCTTCCTGCCTGTAGGTGGCAATGAGTCATCCATCCATTTTCCCAAGCACTTAATCCTATTCGGGGTGGCAGGGGGGCCTGGAGCCTATCACAGGCAGCCTTAGGGCTCAAGGTGGGGGACATCCCGGATGGGAAGCCAACTCATCACAGGGCACAGTCACACACATTCTCACACAATGGGCAGTTTAGCCATGGCGGTTGGCCTGCGGGACGAAACCCGTAAAGCACTGGGAAAACATGCTAACTCCACACACATAGAGCTGGGATTCGAACCTATAACCCTGGAGTTCAAAGGCAACGGTGCTAAACGCTGAGCCCCCATGTCTGCTGGGAGGATTAACTGGGGAAAAAAAGCTGTAAAGAAGTTTGGTGGTATACCGGTTGTAGTCCATGAGATCTTTCTTTTCATTTAAAATACACCACTGATATGGTGATGAGGACGGTGGTAGGTACTTTACTCCTACCATGTGCGGCTATGCCTGGGGACTTCTTTCCCTTTAAATTGCCCGTAGTCTTTGTGTTTGAACTTCAGTATTTCCATATTTTCGGAACGAGGGGCTGCGTCAAAGCCACACAGCTGGTGTGGAGCAAATGTGCAGACATGAGGCCAAGCACATGGATGGCTTTCGCAAGATCTTCCCCTGCGACGGAGGTGAGAAGCACGAGAAATTTTTTAAACACAGCAGCCCCCTTTTTCAGCGGACCGCAGCCTCAAAAGCCCGGGAGGAGTGCGTGAAATAGACGCCCCGTCCCAAGTGTAGGGAAAGAGCTGTGGAGAAAACAAAGGAGATGGTAATATTCATTATTAAAACTGCAATACACTTTCAGAGACATTGTAGATGTTGTCAAAATCTTGGAAAACACATTTTGTCTCAGCAGTGACAAAGCTGAGCCACAGCACGTGGTGGAAAACTGATGGCATGTACTTGGTACTGGGATCGTATACTTGGTACTGGGATCGTATACTTGGTACTGGGATCGTATACTTGGACTTTTTTCTGTGTATGTGCGGACAGCAGCTGCAGGACTGTTGTGTAAAGAAGGAGAGGAAGGACAGGGAGCAGCGAGGGAACTGCAAAGCCCATATGGATGGGGAGTCTGCTGGGGAGAAGGACAAGCCCCCCAGTGTCCCTGCACAGCCAACCCACTCAAACAGGACCACACAAGATCTCAGTGTGAGTGTCTGTAATAACCAGTACCACTGGCATAGTGACTCAGTGGGCACTGCTGAGCTGTGGGTTTAATTCTGAGCTCAGTATGGCTCCTTCTGGAATTTAACTGCATATGTTCCTGTTGCACTGCATTCCTTCAGCATTGCTAAGATATTCTCTTTGGTTGACCAGGCCTGCTTGCAAAGTATTGGCTCAGGGGCTGATGTGTTTTGTATGTTTGTAAGTTTTGGAAGACTCGTGTAAAAGTTGTGTTTTTAATAATGAACGAGCTGGATTTATTGGTGGTCCAAGGACATAAACGTTTCCATCCATAGAAACTATACAAACATGACAGAACAGAATGTGATAGGGGGATAAATATTTCCCTAAAGGGACTGTATACGTTATCTCAGAGCTTGGAATTATCTTACAGTTCCGAGTGAGCTTTCTGTCATTTTATCTTTTCATAGTATCAAACCCTCATGGGACACTGGGTACTAATGGCTAGAAAAGACATGGCATACCAGATGATATAAATGTGTCTAAAATAACATTATAGAACAATGTTATTTTAAAATAATGAAGCAATTATAGAGCGAAGTTGATTTTAAATCAACAAACACATGGATTCTTGAGCTGTCCATCCATGCATCTATTTCCCTAAATCACTTATCCAGTGCAGGATGACATCCAAACAAATGGTAGCAAGACAAGATAAGGCAGTTTAAAAAATACTTTTCAAGAGTTCTTGGCATATTTATCTATAGATTTCCTGGTGTTGTCAGAGGATAAGCACTATTTTGAGAAGTGCTTTTCTGTTTAATAAGGGTACCATTAGTCTTTCTAGTAGTACGATATGTTTTCATGACATGCAATATGAACATGTTTGCTTGAATACTTATGTTTAACATTGCAGATAAATTACATTTACCCTAAATCGCTGTCATTACATTTGTCATATCAATCTCATATATAAAACTCAAACAAGCAAGTGATTTATTTTTCCAGATTGTTTTTGTCATTTTTTCTCAGTTAAAATTGTTTCATTGGGTCTTATGTTGCTGCATAAAAATATATTTATCCGATGGATAAGCTGACTTTATTAAGTTAATACTGATGAGATTTAAAGAGACAGCTTTTTCATCCATATCTTTATTTCTCTAGCACTCAGAACTGTTTAAGCCACATTAATGTTGTTCGTGTCGCTTGGTGTGTTAATCTTCATTTAGCTGCTGTTTGTGTATCCGCAGACTTGTCACATGATCTTTCCACTGCACTAAACCATGTGGACGTGTGGGAGGGGAAAGGGTGGGAAATTGATAATTCACTTTCAGGTTTCCTCATTGACGTTCGCAGCTTCTGGGGCAGTTCCTGCCTCTTTAAACTATTGAACCCCTAGCCAACTCAATGCAATTTTTGTGTAATTTCATGCATCTTGTATGTCTCTTAAAGCATGTAAAATCTGTTACTCATTCAGAATTAAAGTTAGGAGTGGGTACGCACGTAGTGTGCGACTTGGGTGCCAAATTAAGAAATGAAAATAATCAATAATTTGGCACCATTTTTAACCAATACTATTTCGTTCAGAAGCTGGAATGTGTTTGAATGCTTGATTAATTCTAATCTAATCAAATTCCACTTTCGTTTGGACTGTCTTTTTAATGAGCCCAGTCAATTTAAGCTTAAAGTTGATTTAAGCGCTTTGTGACTGTGCTTCGTGTTTAAAGCGCTATATAAATAAAATTGAATTGAATTGAAACCAACACAATCAATTCCATCATTTTTCCTAGACAATAGGTATATGTCTTCGAATCTACTGGTTTGTGCAGTGTCATCGTGAGCTGTCTAATACCGTATTCTGCTCGCAGCGGGGCTCTTTGACTGATGTTTCCTGGAACCAAAGGGCTCGGTGTTCATTAAGCCAGTGGAAGGTACAATAGGACTCGAAATCCCGCCTGGAATATGTGCACTCCGATCTACCGTGGCCCCGCCGGCCACGGCCCAGTCTACTCAATGACTTGTGGGACCCAGTGCTGCATTGCAGTCCAGTACACACAACTGACCACGTAGAACACAAGAAGGCATTGAGGAGGTTCAGTAGCTCACAGCGCAATTTAAAGACAAATGAGTTAATATACCCCAGTTATCCCAAATTACTGCCACCTTTACTGCAGTTTCTTGCACTGATCCTAACTTCCTGTTCCTTGAGGCTTTGCTAATAAACAATAACAAATGTGACTGTTTTCTGACCTTCCTGTTTTTTGTTTCATTTTCTACTATGCTTCAAAACAATTTTTATTTACAAGCTTTGACTACTCTATGATGCACATTTATTATACAAGATGGAAGTATTAAAATTGATTTTTTTTAAATCTGTTCATTCTGCTTTCATTTTCCTCTTTCATATCTATACTTCCCAGTCTGCACTCTTCCCGAACCAGTCCGTCAGGCCAGTATAAGTTCATCATTTATGGACGTTAATGCATGGACTCACGCATGTCAGACTCCTCATCGCTCAGATCATCAACTAATGTGCAATATGATGTCCACTGACCGCCAAGCCACAAACCTTCCCAAAAGGTCCCACAGCATTTCTGTAGCTCGGGACAATAACAGGTAATGTTAGGAGATACACCCATGAGAGTCGTAAATCATTGAGATTGATGTCCAAACTCTTCTTCATTTTTTCTTTATTTTTAATCCTTATGTCATGCAAATCTGTATATATTTTCTATTTAAAACATACGATTTTAAAAACAAAAACCTTTACTTCTGACAGCAAAAAAAAGGAATTGTCCTGCTGAAATCAGCCGGTTAATGGTGTCTCGTTATGGAAAAAGACGGGCACTCAAACTCACACCAATCAGTTGGACAGAGAATGTAACTGGCAGAAGAGTCTGTGTTTCCCATCACTGTGGGAAAAGACCATCATTAATGCCACATCTAACAGTCAGCAGGCGGCAAAGGGACGCGCCATAAAACTGACAGTTTCTGTGATTCCTTTGAGCTGTGGTTTGCATCTTGTGTGTTCATTGTGTAGGTTAAACAAAGTACTTTAATCAATTAGTATTGTACAAAGTACTTTAATCAATTAGTATGTTATTTTTATTGTAATAATTAATGCTAGTACTATGTGTTTATTAAGAAATAACTTAGTGGTGTCGTTAACATCTTAATGTCAACTGAGATTGCACATCATTCGAATATCTCTTTTGTATGGAGAATGACGGTGTTAGATTTGTCCAAGACTTGCCAAAGCAGCGTACCCAGACGAAACAGGGAGGACATGAAAACTCCACACACACACACACACACACACACACACACACACACACACACACACACACACACACACACACGACAAAGGAAAAATCTGAACTCCCAGCCCTTGAATATGAACACCCATTACCTAAATAAGAAAGAAGTTTATGTGTTTATCGTTACTAAACTAAGAGCGAACTACATTTCCCATATTCGCTCCATCTGGTATGTCATCACTTTGCTGGTCCTCGACATAAAATATTTTAATCTTGATTTTGTCGCTATACTTAGCATCACTCTCAAGAAGTTTTTGCATCAAGGTGACAATGAACGGAAACTATCGTGATTTTATTCTGGTAATAAAGAAGAAAACACGCAAAGTTGAGTAGGTCATGTTGCTGCCAAGCTACTGAGCCACCCAAGAGCGCTGATGACACATCCAGCATTACTGCCCCCTTACCATAGGCTACTACAGCTTTGCTGCTACAACACACATTCCAGCTCGTTTGCCTAAACTAGTGACAGATGCTATGGGATCAACACAATGGATGCTGGTCATCAGCTTGTCTATGTGATTCAGCTTCATAAAAAAGTTCAGTCATTTCACCTCTTGCCTTAGCCAGAAAGAACAACTGGAATCCCATGAACTAGTAAAAGACGAAAGACAGTTTTCTGACCCGTGCAGGATGTTTAGATGGCAGATCTGCCTCGTGCTTCCAGTTCACCAGCAGCAGGCACAACAAGGAATTCTATATGATCTTTGGAAAAATGAGGTTCTGTCAGAATCCCACTCCCAAGTCATACTACTATATATTTGACAGTAAATTGTAAGCGTATTTATACAGTAACATATTGCAGACACATGAACATCTGTTTCTGTTTTGATGATTTGTTTACTGCACAGCTGCATGATATATATATTGTTACTATATATATTTACCACTGCAACAATGTCTTGGAAACTTGCATTGTAATTATACTTTTTGCTTGCATCACTCAAGACGAATTAATCTGATACTGTCGTATCTATTGATTAACATGCTGCTGTAGTGCCTGAATTTTCCTCCGGTCATCGATAAACTAACCATCCATCCATCCATCCATCCATCCATCCATCCATCTCTATCTGTATATCTGTATGCCTTCAAGTCTGAAACATTAGCACACAGAGAACACCCTTCTGTTTTCCCACGGTGTGTACAAAATATTTTCAAACTCCTGTAGGAGTAGGTCAGTTGGAGGAGACGAACAGCTTATTGTATCCTGTTAAGTTAGAATAAAAGCAATCAAATAGCTAAATGGCACAAGCTCCACCTTCTCGGGGTCGGCCTATAAAAAGCTAAAGACGGTGACTCTACGTATGTTTGGTTGCTATGGTTTGCCTCTCTGAGATGGTCTAAACACCACTCCAAGCTCTTCCTCTAGGTTACCGTCACAGAACTTCTTTCAGAGCCTAGATACCCTCTAAACTTCAAGGCTGTTGCCAACACTGTCAAGGACCTGCACCAGCCGTTGAAAGACAGTAGTGAGGCACACAGACGAGAGGAATGTAACTAGCTATGTGTTTTCCTTCACTAGCTTTTACACCCATATGATATCTGAACTTATGACTGCGCGCATGGCAACATTGTTCAAACCTCCACTGATATCTGCTGTTTGATGTTTATTAATATGTCGATATTTACGTGATTTATTATATCAGAGTCCAGCCAAATACTTGTGAGTGCTGAGAAATCTTTCAGTTTAGTTTTCCTGGCAGTTCTTCAGACTTTTGAATCCTCAGCTAAAATTCCAGCGGGTGAGGCTTGACATTCAATCTGCATCTATTTCTTGATTTATCTTAAATTGAAATTACCAAAAAGATTTCGTTCATATTAAAATGCCATATTTAGCATTGTTTTAGAAATTTGAAAAGGATGACTTCAATGAATATTGCAGTTTACGCCCTTGCATGAAGTTAATAACTAATACTAGGGGTGCAGGTATGGAGGTGGGTAACTAAAACACTTACAGACGATTGCTTCCGTTACACAAATGTCAGATTTGGTAGGGATATTTTCAGCTTTCCTGAAAGTTGGTCGGGACACGTCCTTACCATCCTTACCTAAATCTACTCCTATTACAGGTAAATGTTGGTAGGGATATTTTAAGCTTTCCTGAAAGTTGGTCAGTACATATCTCTAACATTCCCACCCACTGTATATGCTAAAACGTTGAATGCATGTCACGTATTAATTCAATCTGCAATATTACGAAAACATAAATTGTTTCTGTTTAATTCTCAAAGCCTATTACGTCAATTAATCGTTTTTAGCGTTTCACTAATTAATTATAAATGAGACAAAAATAAATATGAACTGGACTGGAATAACCATAGACATGCTTGATTATCTTCTGCATTTTAATGATCCATTTCTAACACGACTTGCACGAAACTAGACGCATTTGCATTCTGTAGCAAAATTCAGTTTGAAAAATAAAATATTGATCTATTTTCAATTAATTTCCCGTGAATTATTTTCTACAATATTGCCATCTTTTTCGTCAATACGCTTCCACAGTGAGAGCAGGCCTGTATCACGCTGATTAACACTTTAACAAGTCGCGTTGTTTCCGCGGAGGCGCCGTGCTGACAGACGGAGGTGTTAATTGTCTTCGTTCTCAGACTAGTCTTTGTACTTTTGTTGCGGAGATTTTCAGCCAACTTCCTTCTTTTTATTAGAGAAGTAAGCTGCCAGCAATGTTAAACCAACCATGATTGTTCTGCGTTTGATGTTATTTTCGACTTAGGAGCACTGGGCTAATATTGTGATTTTGGTTAGTTTTTGTTGCATTTTACATATACAATCATTTCACATATAACAATCATACAAACACACTACACAGCAGTGTTCTGCTTTTCTCTCATGGATTACATGAATATGAGTACATATTTATGCAGTAAATGTTTTAACGTCCAATAAATGAATAACGCGTAATTATAGCCCATTTGATAATACAATAACACGGAAGAATAGTATTTAATTATTTAACACAACAAGTGAAAAGAAAAATATTGTTTTAGATTTCGCTATTAAAAGTAGTTACAGTACGATTTTGATCCTGTTATTGGCTAGCTAATTACCGCTTTATGATCTGCCATATTTTAATCAAACAAAGCCGCGGAATTGCTCAGCAATATAAATCAGGTCATTAATAAACATAAAAATCACGAACTTTTTTCTAATGTAGTCTTCATGGACAGACAAAACACGGTCATAAAAAGGCACATTTATCTAACTACCCAGATATAACATCAAAACTTTAATAATCGAGAAGGTAAACACTATACCGCAGGAGACAAAAACGTTATCCACATTCCAAGGAGACGATGTACCCATGCGGTCCAGAGTCAGTCAGCGATCATTTAACAGGATCCCAGCCGACCAGGATCCAGGCAGGGAAACGGCAAGTGAGAATTACGGCTTGGCCAACCGGAAGGTTTTGAACGTTAAATTCAATTTATACCGTCCCGCTCCACCATATAGATGCTTTGAAGTAATAGGAAATTACGAGAAACGGTTTTCAAATTATTGAAATAAATTAAAAATTTTAGTTTAAATTTTAAACTTTCAGCATCTTGTAATTTTGCCTACTTCATATTGATGTTTTGGTTTTATTTATTATGCAGAATTAACTGTGATAAACGTTTCATATGGAATTGTATTTGAACACACAATATATTTCTATCCGTCTTCCAACGACGTTACTGGTCGGGAAGGTGCACAGTGGTACACCTTAAATTGGATGCCAGTCAGAGATGGGCAAAAGTAAATCAAAATGTATTTTCATACAAAATACCCTATTTGTAAATGAATCAAAATTAAATACAAAATACAGCCGCCGCGTAATGTATCAAAATAAACGACAATACTTTGCCTTTGAAAAATAGAAAAATAGATTTCTTAAACTTCTGCTTTAAATCGGTGCTGTTTGATCTGCACAGGCACTGAGTCAACTGGCCAAGCATGCGGCTTTTCACTGTTTAACAAGGCACAATACAAACGTGAAGCTAGAAAAAAGATCAAATTTTCTGAAGTGTCTAAGATATATCCTAAGTACTCACGTCAGCATCCAGACAAAGGTAAGTTTATGTAAATATCAGGAAAAAGTAATAGCACAAACAGAAAGGTCTGTACTTAGGGGTGTCAAAGTTAAAGCGTTAACGTATCTGCGTTAATTTTCAAGTCATTACGCATTATTAATTCTTTGATTGTGCTAAGGTATGCGTTACTGCACGAGCTAGTTTTCATTCCCCAAAGGGAGAATAGCATGAGCAAACAGTTTTAATAGAAACCTTTAGTATTCTGGTCGTAAACCACACAAGAGTTTCTGTCTGCCCAGTCTGAGATTTCATAACTTAAATCAAAACGTTTGCTTAGCGTCTCTTAGGAACGCTGCATGATAGAGGTGGAAAAGGGATGATACATTGTTACTTGGTTCGCTTCCGTTTAAAAAGGAAGATAAGAACATTCCCGCGGCCTCGCCAGCGCTACCTCTGGGTTGCACTTAAGGCACGTGTTGTAAATAGTTGTATTGTTTACCCTTGTGCATAATTATTGTGGTAATTATGTTTTTCGAAGATGTAGTTGTTTAGTGTAATGATTAGTTAATTAATCTCTGTTAAGCTCTGAAACCTGTGTGTAGAGTGTCCTGAGAGTCTCCCCTTCCATGCATTTGTTATGAAGATTGGTGTGCTGGTGGTTCTTCGTGGCCGGTTGGCTATAATAAAGCTGACTCATTTTAAAGAAGATTTTTCAGAATGATGCTTTGCTCAAGAGTCTCCACAATTTCCTAGTTTGCAATATTTGTGCTGCTGAATTCAAATACCTCAAGAGCAAGACTTTTTGTTATATCTCTGTGAAATTGTTCTATTTTACTGAAGGCTAGTGCTTTAAAATGAGCATCTTGCCAGTTATCAACTGAGCTTTCAATGGTTGAAAGGCTTCAGCCTTTGCAACCGTTTTTCAATATATATAGATATTTTTGTTCCTAAACATTCACCTTCTGTCTTGAGAGCAACATCTGCTGGCGGACCGTTGCGGTTCTTGGATCAGGTGACATATGGGGCTTTGCGATGATCTTGAAAGTCAAATGCCCTACACGGTGGCGATGTGTAATTTGTGCAAGGGGTGGAGGGGGGGCAACAAGTGGGGAAGGGCGAATATTTTTGGGGGGGGGGGGGGGGGGGGGAGGGAGTCGG
>JAACJT020022843.1:0-29788 GCA_009936485.2 Gymnarchus niloticus | reverse complement strand
GTGCTGCTGGGGGGGAGGGTGGGGGGGGGGGGGGTGGGGCGTTCTGTTGGTTTTATTGGTCTGAATATATACTTTTCAGGAACAATACTTTACACACACACACACACACACACACACACACACACACACACACACACACACACACACACACTTTCCAGGTACAAGCACCTGGAAGCAGAGCTGTAAAGACAGGCAAAATAGCTCCACATGCTGCCAGGCCTCACCAGATGAAAGACAATTCCAGAAAAAGTAGTCAGCTAAACATCTTTGATAATTAGCAATAGCAGAATCTGCCTACATGCAAAAGCAGATTACATTTACATATGTCTCACTCCTGTCCAGAGTGAGATTTATGCTCCTTTCAGAATGCTCTCCAGCGGAATGTGGAATCACTATCTGATCGACCAGCCAGTTTTATTTGTCAAAGCGCTTAGGCCAGTTTTATTAATGCATCTGTTTAAAAACGTGTTCCCAGCACGACGCCGGAGCTGAAACTCTCGCCTAAACCGGCAGCTTCTGCAGAAAGAGGACACACCAAAAAGAGAACGAAGGTGTGGGGGAAATATCAAAAGACTTGACATAAACAGTGTGGAAATGTTAAAACTGGGTCAACACCTGACACCCCCCGCCAGCACCAACAGGTAGGACATTCCAAAATTATGAAGTACGTACACACGGGGACCTGCTGTAATAACCACTACTAACACATAAATGAAGGTTTAGGAGCTGCTACAAGTTAGACTTGGGAAGAGGAGTACATCCATTAAGAGAAGCCCAAACTCAACAATCATATAGCTTTACCCATGACAACACTAGGTTATTAAACTAATCTCCTCATACTACATCTGTACATACTGCATACAGTACTAAACTCTGAATAAATTTTATTAAGCTCAGCCAGGCCCCAGGACTGCTTTAATAAAGACGAGGCATCTTATTAAATAGCTTATTCGAAACAGACGAGTTGAGACCGCTCAGCCAATCAGAACAGGGGTGACAGAAGGCACAGGCCACTGGCGTCAAACGTGTTCAGCTCGATGTTACTTTTTTCCGCGGGGATCTCGTGTCGCGGCGGAGGATCAGAAGCGAGAGAAGAACACGCGTCATAATGAAATTGGTTTGTTTTGAAAACGAGGATGCGCCCGAACTGCACGCCTCGTGGAACGCGAGGAGCCTCCCGCTCACTCCCCGACATGCTTCGGAGGCGTCATCAGCGGACATTCTTAGCGCTTTTATAAACTGCCTAAACGAAAGCAGAATGCCCGGGGAGAGGCAAACGAAAAGAAGCAGCCTTGTTTAAACCGAGCCGTTCTTCATTACTCCCAGGAAGGAAGGATTTTTCAGGAATAAGAAATGGAGGGGGAGTCGTATGCAGGGGGAGATCAACCAGAATGATATTTTTATTTGCCTTTTGTACAAATGTGTAATAGCACATAGGATATATTAAAACCAAGGAAACATTGCTGTCCTGCGAGAGAGACAGACAGACAGACGGACGTGAATGATGCTTGGGGGTCAGTGCACTGGGGTAGGCAATCTGAGGCCCATGGAACAGTTATTAGGGTTAAGGGCAAAGCTCAAGGGCCCAACAGTGATGGAATTACTCCTCCAGCCACGGGACTGGAACCAACGACCTTCTGAACGCAGGCACAGACTTCTAACCCACCTACCAGTCTCATCCACTATAGGGAAGAGGATGAGGTGCGTATAGAAATGCTCTCTAAAGACAAAAAAATACTACGAGGAGACACAGCCAGTGAGGGGCTGGCATAAATGATGGCTCTCTCTGCTTACAGTTAAGAGGGTTATCAACATAAAATGCAGTAACTTCAGTTCCACACCCCCAAAGTGTCATTACGTGACACACAGGAGCCACACTGAGCCAAGGTCAGAGCAGGAGTCTGGAACATCAGAGGACGCCCCCCACTGCAGCAAGCAAAGATATTAGCTATCGATTCCTTTGTACTGCAGTTCCCACGCCCCAAAACCTCTCAGGAGGGGGGGGGGAACAGGAAGGATAGCCCAGTTTGATTAGGAAAGTAAAAAAATGAGGCTAAAGAAGCAGGCACCCACCGTGTGAAGCTGTGAAAGGAACTCAAGATCACCTACCAGCAAGAACAGCAGGTAAATTCTGGGTGCTAGCATTGGCCAAAACCACAGGGACGTGATGTAGGAATAGGGGAGTGTAAACAGTAGCATGGCGGGCTGAGATAACGTGGGCAAGCAGATGAGGGCAAAGCACCTGCTGATGAGGAGTGACCAGGGTGGAACCCCAGGACGCCCAGGAGAACCCACCAACATCTTTGCCGGCCACTGAGGGACATGCAAATGTACCAAACTGAAGGGTTCAGAAGGGGTCAGCCAATAGCGATGGCAGCCATGGTCCCCACATGGTACTTTACGCAGAGCTTGGTTTAATAATGCAACTTGGGATGGTCTAGAACCCCGGGATCGAACCGAAGTGCAGGGAGGCAGACAAAACAGAGTGCTGTACGCAGCCGCCACGTAAATGCCGGTGAAGCTGACTGCTTTGGCAAAGTGCTTCCCCCTCACGCTGCAAGCGCATCGCTTTACCGGACCGCTTCTCCCTGTGGACGCCTCCGTCAGCCATCCATTAGCATTATTCTGGAGTCACCCGTCAAAGTGACCGCCTTTACAGCCAAGGCTAAATGCCTCCAGAGCGAGACGCCCATCAGCATCAACACCTCCACCAGAATCCTCCACGGGAAACTATAATATCTCCAAATCAAGTAACTTGCCAGACGGGGACAAAAGCTGCAGGAAAAAAGCCTATTAGGCTGTAATATCACAAACAGAAGCTTGTTTTTGTCACTTTCTAGTGAGCGTTGCCACGGGAATGCAGGGAAATGGAGGACTGGGCAGAATGAACACTCCAGTTGATTTTCCGAGTTGAATCCGGAGCTTAAATCTTTCTTTAAAATACATCTTAGATATTGTTATTATAAAGATACACAGATCACTGTGTTTGAGAAAGGCGGGGGGGGGGCGACTGTTGTAAACAGTGATTAGTATTTTTCGAGAGAGACAACAGGCTCTCCCAATCTGGCCATAGCCTGTAGGGACTCCGAGCAAATTATGCCATCCCACTTGTTTATGTGTCGGATGTGACGGCCGGAACTACACACAAAAAATGTGCGGGAACAACTGGCGCACGCGAAATCAAATGTACCGTGCTTTATCATTCCGGTAGGGGTGACCCCCCGGGGGTCCCCGAACATCTGGATTCCGGCACCAAGACAACAGCCGGCTTGTGTGTCTGTAGGCTCATGCTGGGATAAGTTTTCAGGGGTACATAACTGAGATAGCACAAGGCAGAGGGAGGCATTTAAAGCCACCCGTCACACAACAGACCACCCAGCTCAGTGCTACCTTCTCTTCCTTGCTGAGGCAAGAGGCTCAAATGTTTTCTGTGCTTTGGATGACCCCCTACCTTTCTTGCCGACTTTGTGGTTACACGTTGGGTCCATCTAATCTCTCCTCCTCTTCATCCCCTCTTCCTTGCCTGTTTTCACTTGAAAACAGCTCCCTCAGTCTCTGACCGTCCCATACCTGCTCCTGTGCAGAGTAACTAGAACCCCCCCCAAGCCCCCTTCTGGGTACCAAATGATGGATGCAGGACATCTTCTGGTCAACCAAAGGCTGAATATCAGCCTGAAAGGTCCTGAAGATGGGGTGGTGGGTTCATGGCTCCATTTATATTAAAACCCAGCCCCCATGAAAGCTTTCTGTGTGATCAGATTGCATTTCACACTCAATAAGGTTGTACACACACGCACACACACACACCCTACCTGCAGGAGGGTCACGTCACGGCTTTCTCATCAGCTGACCATCCTGAAACATGGTGCCCCATCCCACAAATCCACTTTAAAAACCTCCTGAGGTCATACCCCATCCTAAACAGCTGACAGTCCCTCTACCACAGGTGGCCAAAGCATAAAGCTTTGGCCTTGAAACATTAGCGCCCCCCAATGTCAGGAGCAGCCATCTGCACAGAGCAAATCAGCTCAGCCAACCTGACCCAGGGGAGAGCTTTGCAATAAAGACTGAACAGCCGGGGCAGATTTAAACTGATCCGTCCACATTGGCCTGCCAGCACATGCAAGACCCTCAGAAACCAGTTATCAACACAGCAGAAAACTCAGAAAGGGAGGGGTCATTATGCAACAAGGGGCAGAGTGTGGGCGGAGCCAAGGGACAGAGTGCAAAGTGGCCACCTGGGCATCGCAAGTAGCGGTCTGGAGGGCTGGGTCAGACATATGAAAGACTGTTCTGAGAATTGTAAACCCAGGGGAAAGGTGGAAAGGCCCCCACATTCTTACCAAAGGGCAGGTTCCCACACAGAACTTGAAAGGAGTGCCCCCCCCTTTACTTACCTTCCTCTCTCTGCCCTGCAGTTAATCCTGATCCGATTTACAGTAACCTCTGGAGAAACAGAAACAGGTCATCCCCCTAGCCTTTATTAAGCAACGTAAAGCCCATGAGTACATCCACCGATCTCAGCCACCACATCAGGCCGCAGGCTCACCGCTGTCCAGCATCGCAAGTGACCCAACAACAGACTCATGAAATCTGCTCCAGAACTGAGACACCATGAACCCGGCTCAAAGTCTTCCTTCAGGACATCTTTTCTCACCCACTTTCTTTCATCTTGTAACCCCGCTGCATTTTTTTTTTTTTGAAACTCATCGGCTCGTCCTAACATCCTGGTCCTCTCCATCACTATGACGATCATGAAATCTACAAGGGCGTTTCCATGAGCAGGCGTCTGTGCTGCACTCTGACCGCCGCGGTGATAATAGCTCGACTTCACCGAATGACCGAAACAGAGCAGGAGATCCACAGGGAAATTAAATCACCGTGTCAGCTAAGAACCAACGGCAACACAGTGTCTGTAGGTTTGATGTACTTCAACCCCTGTTCACATGACACTTTCAAACCTTAAAACAGTTGAAAGGGTCTCATGAAAAGTGTTTCAGGGCATTTGGTCCTTGCCGGTGTCCAACTCACACGGCTATGGACTGGATTGCCAAAAACAATCCGCTGTGCCACATACAAAACCGAGGGGGGGGCAGCGAACAGCATTCAACAGCACAGAAGGCGCCATTCTCCCTCCATCCTACCACGACACCCCCCACCAGAAAACAGGCCAGGTCGCCACAGCCCCAGCACGTGGGGGACTGGCTCTCTCGCCACTCCCCTACCCAGTTCAGCCCAGCGCTCTGATTCGTTTCTACAACAGACCCGACTCAGACAGGTTCTGGGTGTCCAGAAAAATGCTGACCTGCCGTGAGCTCAGATTAACCGATTCTGGGTGCCCAGTTCAGATGTTTCGTGGCTAAAGGATCACTCCTTCACAAGCCACCGAAGATGTCATTTCAGCCCCTAATTCTCCTTTGGGCAGCACCCTCGATTCCTAGTCCTACTTCCACGACTCCAATTCCCCCAGCAGTAGTAGCATCTTTCAAAAGATCAGACAACGCCGAACCCTAAGTTGACATGAGCACCCCCTGTGTCTAACCACAATATTGCATCATCTACCCAGTGACACAGTATAAGGTTCGACCCAACAGCACCTTCAGGCGAAGCGTCCAAACTCAGGACACAACGTGGGTTCGAGTAGGCGGCACAACACAAAAATGCCACCCAGGAAGCGGGACGGACTGCTCATCAGCCATGGTTGCTTCCATCTTTGTTGGCGACCGCGTGAACTGGGAGCACCACGGCTGAGAACACCGGAGGGAGGTAACTCGGGTCTGTCGATAATAAGCCCCATAATTACCCCATAATCCCACTCAGCAATCTCGGGGCACTCTGACAGGGAAACACTGATGTGGGTTGAGGAGATCTTGCGAGCCAGAAGAACGACTTCAACATGGGCATCGGCTTTAGAAAAGGTCACTTCATAAAACACCATTAAGAAAAACAGACCCCCCCCCCCCCCCCCCCCGAACCCACTTTCCGATGCTCTGGTGGATAAGACAGCCAAATCGATTAAAAAGGTCTGAATGAGTTGTCTGGAATAGAATTTCAAACTCGGCTGAACATCAAAAAAGTTTCCACAGAGATTCAGAGGTGGCAGCGGTTTAGCATTAGAAACACAGCACAGTTTAAATTTCCCGATTCACCTGAGGAGCACTTGAAAACTTCTGATAAACACGACTGCTCGTTAGGAATATTTATGGGACACACACGGCTTATTTAACAATTTTAAAGGGTTCCGAGAGACAACCCATGCAGAGCACTGTATACTAAATCACTGGCAGAACATTTTGATCCAAAAAAAAAAGTCGTACTGAATGCGTCAGTACGTAGGACCCAGGAGACTCTGCCTTCTGTTCCAGGCTGCAACTGCCCACAGTTCTGACTGCAGGAGAGATCCCACGAAAGGAAACGGCAACCCCTCCACCCGTGGGACAGTCATGCTGCCCAGGCTGGGACGTCACGGAGGCCCCGGACCGTTAAAGCAGACCCAACAGCTGCTCAGGAACCCAGCTCCTGCCGCGTGGCAGGCCGGAAGATGCCAAATGCGTGATGCAGAGGGGGAGGAGGTCGAATCTCCCACTTCATTAGGAAATGCAGGGGGGAGAGTACACTAACTGGAGAGCGACTCAGCGTCAGCAGAGTTTAAATTTAAACACGAAAGGATGCAGGAGTGGCTATCCTATTGAGAGAGGACCCAGCTCACCACCTGGGATTTGAAACCTGGCTCTGAAACTTGGCAACGTACCGCTCAACTATGCAGGCCTCTGTAGGCAGCTATCAGTCAGAGTGATGTAAGAAAAGGACCAATAAAAGGTGGGGGGGGGGCTGTGGACCAGCGCACTTAAAAATGAGCCCTGCAAAGAGCTAAATGTCAAGTGGTAATCTGATGAGAGGAGGAACAGGAGGAGAAAAGAGTTAGGGAGAGTGAGCAAAGAAAATGAAAGTGATTGTGAGTGCGTGGGACTCGAGCCAGACTGCCGGATGATAAATAAATGTCCAGGAAACTGCTGACTCCTCACGCTCACAGGCTGGGAGCGTCATGTACGCAGATAAAACCCCCCGCCCGCCTGACGGGGGACCATTAGCCAAGTGCTAATTATTCTGCACCTCACCAAAGACTCTGTACCCTTCACCCGGAGTGGCAGTGAGAAGCCCTCCTTTGGCCAACGTCACATGCCACAGGCCTGACGGCCGCCTCGTTATTTGTGCCCACGTCGCCCAGTGCGGAAAAAGATGGCCGAGGGCAGGGGTCGATCTCGACTGTACTCGGCCAGAGCCGGAGGGAAAACACCTTCAAAATCGACCTGTCAGTTGTTTACCCGGAAAGATGAATCCTTTCAGCAGGAATGGGGGGGCGGGTGTCTGGTCATTGGTTCTGGTCTGACAGCTAAAAACCGGTATCGGCTAAGGAAGGTGTTGAACAATACCACCGGCAGAAGATTACAGGCACAAAAACCATTATCTGAGCTTGAGGGATGCCTTCCCAGAAAATAAAATAATAAGAATGGGGGAGAAAAAAAAAAAAAAAAATCAAAGTAGAGTTACACGCTCCATTTGGCTCCTGTTAATCGAGGTCCATACAGGGACTCGCTGAAGCCACATTGCAACGCCAATAACCTCCGGCTGTTTCCTCCTTTACTGTTTATCACAGCAGCAATGGGGAGGCATTCAAAGGCAATCGGGCCAGTCTAATCTGGAACATAACGGCTTTACGACGCACATCTTCTCAGTGGTGACTGTACCAAGCCTACCCACCGCACACAAAACAAACAAACAAACAAACAAATAAATAAATAAATAAGAGGCGGCCCAGTCGGACATCGTTCAGAAAGTTTCGATAGGCCGAGTCATACATCACACAGCCGATTAAAACAAGACCTCGCAGCCCAGGGCAGTGCTGGCTGTCTGAAACCCTGAACAAAAGGTGGGAGTGAAAAGCGAGAGAAAGAGAGAGATCCGAAACTGTCACCTTCTGAAATGAGCCAGAAGAGAAGCAGTCAGCCTGCGATCCACCGAAACTGCAACTCTGTCTCGTTACAGCGTTGTCACAACCTTGAGGTTGCCTGGTGACGCTACGCACTGCAGTATTTCATCAAGACACCCCAGGGAAAAACGCACACGCCTGCTGCACTTGGAAAACAACACCTAATCATGATACTCAAAGACAAACTGGATTAAAAACATACCTACGATCAAGTAACTCAACACCTGAGTCAATACCATATTTCTCCATACCATATTCTTTTAGTCACTGCGCAAGAATGTCCGCGCTCAAGATCACTCACTGCTTCCATGAAACACGCTACAGCAAAGCACTGTGCATTTTATATTCGGATTAATGAATAATTTATTTACTTAAGTTTGTACAGTCTGAACAATTAAGTAGCCATTAATAAAATACCCTCACACCGGATTCCCCCAGCCAGAAATCTAGGAATTACACTTTCCACCGCAGAAAAACACCATCAGACATCTTCAACTAAGTTGAAACGTCGATAAATGTCAGCTTGGGGTGATTGGGGACTGGCAGAGACGGCGGCGTGCAGGAAGAACGTCCCCGGAGAGGGAGCAGCCGGGAGCTGCCAGGTCACGCATTCAGAGCCTGCAGACAACGTGTCCACGGGATGAGAGAAAGTGGGGGATGGAGGAAGAGGTGGACCCAAGGGTCCCACTTGCATATACCCACTGAATTACTGTAAATCGTCATGACATAAAGGTCACGTGTACAAATGGTGAGTCTTCAAGAGGGTGAAGGACTTCAGAAGGCGGATCTTCCATCCTGAAGGACAGCAAGCGGACTAAATAAAACCCATCCGTCAAAAACACAGCGCCAAGCACGGGCTGGATGTGTCCACAGCAGTTCCGAGGTCCTTGATTTCCAGCATAGACCCCGTAATGCAACTAGCCAGACAAAAAGTCTGTCTTGATCCAGGGAAACCCACAGCCCCCACCAATACTGAGGTTCGCTAGTCCCGCCCCCCCCCAACAGGCTACTGTGCTCCCCCCTCCGCACATTTGTTGGTTGTCATTGATATTCAGAGGCTGTGCCTGCATTCAGGAAGTAAGGGATCGTCCTTAAAGGCTGTATTATACAGAGCTGACTCCGGAGAAACGGCCTCCGTAAAACACCAAGCTGGAGGCCTGGCCCCTTTGCTGTCTGACGAGCATGCTTAGTCGCCCACCTGCCCCCAAACCCCACCAAGCTGCGTGGAGAGTTACTTTTCTGCTAAGGGTTTAAAAAAAAAAAAAAAAAAAAATTGGTTATTTTGTGCCGCCCCCTCACAGCTTACATTTTGCAGAAAACCATACGAGTCTGCAGAAAGTGGGTTTTCACACAAGACCCCACCCCCACGCGGCCACACACACTACCTGCAGGGGAATCGCCCCCACGTGCCGCAACACATCCGTCTCCATCAGCACCAAGCCGGGAGACACCAGCGGGGCTCAAGCAGGGAGAAGGGACACCTCCTGTCACCCTCCACCCGGCATCCGCCACACTCTCTACACCCACCGCATTAACATGGCAACCGTGCCCACCATTATATGGGGGGGCTCATAAGAGGCGCCAAAAGAGGCACGGACCAAGCCGAAGTCGGACACAGCAGATGACACGCCCAAAAAGAACCTGCTTAATAAACATGGGTGGCCGTTTAAGAGGAGGGACCAAAGGAAAAAAAAAAAAAAAAAAAAAAACACAACACCAAAACACCAAGACTGGTCGAGCTTACGTTACATTAGTTTACACATCTGAATTTACAAGCCTAAATGTTAAGAAAATCATCAGCAAGCAAAAGAATGTGAGGAA
The DNA here is from genome assembly GCA_009936485.2 of Gymnarchus niloticus. Taxonomy (NCBI): domain Eukaryota; kingdom Metazoa; phylum Chordata; class Actinopteri; order Osteoglossiformes; family Gymnarchidae; genus Gymnarchus; species Gymnarchus niloticus. The sequence goes on along the minus strand of JAACJT020022843.1, from coordinate 19,977 downwards.
TTTTACCTTATTACAATAAATCCTGCAAAAGCTACCAGTGAGCAATTCCCATAAACGGAGAAAAACGAGAGGCATCGCCGGACCGTCTGTGAGTCAACAGATTAAGGGTTTATACCCCAGGAAGAGAAGACCCCAAGTTCTTTGCTCAGACCACAGCTAACCAATACTAGCGTCAGCACTTTCGGGAAGGTTTAGGGAATGGAAAAGCACGGTTTGTTTATGACCACACAGAAACATCGACATGCTCTTGGTGTTTGACGTTCGCGGTTGCCCAGCCGATGGTCTGTGACCGACAGGCTGGAGGACCATGCTAATGGCAGCTTGGCAGAGCACTTCCAAAACGTGCAGTAAACGTGCAGAACCCTTAACCTACAGATACAAAAGTTTCAGGCTCTTTACCTGCAAGGGTCTCCATGGCTAAGCTACAATCAAAAGATGGAGGTGAACTGCAAGTACAGCTGGGCGGTGGGTAGGCAGACAAGCGAGGGAACATTACCTTGAGAGCCAAGTCCAACTTTTCACTCATATTAAATGAAGACTTAAGCTAGTCGCTTGCAAGCTGGTCAATGTTACCATCACGGTAGCTGTAGACCATGCCAATATTGAGAGAAAGATGCAAGCCTTAAAAATAAGCAATTTAATATATGCCATATCTGGACAACATTAAGTGTTTTTTTTAATGTTTGTCATCGTTGGCCATCTGGACGCCAGAGTTTACTGGCTCAATCATAACATTAAAAAAAAAAAAAAAAAAAAAATTCACTATTTCACTTTCATGAACTGTATAAAAGCTCAACATACATCCAATTTACCCCCAGACCCACAACAAAATGAAAGCACTACACACCAGATCGGGGGGGGGGGGTTAGAAAAACTGTATATAAAAACTAAACTAAATTAAACAAGGAATGGAAGAACAGTACAATGCAATTACCATTACAGATGAAAGCAATTACAGTAAATATTTCAAGAGTAGCTCCGAGAAGCCCACCATGGCTAATGAAACTGGGCTCCAACTATGATCTAGCATCGTTCCATCTGCCAACCCGCCACCCCCCAGCTCCAACTTGTTTCAACCCAATTTCTCCCCTCTCACACTCCCAGGCCAGGACCTCCTCCAAGTGAGGAACTCAGAAGAGTCCATCCCCCGGGTGCCATCTTCTGCTCTACCGTCAGTCGGATGGTCAACTGGATCAGAATCGGTGACCACGCTGTTACAAGAAAGTTCTGGTTCATGTGATGAGAGTGGGGAATATTCTGGAAATATCCAGAGACAGCAGAAAGTGCTGAATTCACTGTCAGGGAAACTCACACAGAGCCCACAGAGTAGCAGTCAGTAATGCTGAAAAGGAAAGCGATTCCGGGGGTAGCTTTGACTACTGGAAACCCAGGCACTGGGAGGAGGGGGTCTCAGACCAACTATCCAATTAAGAGAGTTTCACATGATCCTACTAACACTACTAATTACCTTTCTTCCCTTCATCCACCTGCTAGGGTAAGAAAAATCCAATTTCACTGAGCAAAGGAGGGACGTGGCAAAGCTTCACCACATTGCCTTCACTGGTTTAAGTTGAGAGCAACAAATTACCACGGGCAACCCGTATGGGACCCCATGAATTCACTTGTAGAAGAGAAAAACCTACACCATGTTACCCTGGAAATGAAGTTTAACCTTCTAACTGTGTCCTTTACATCAGCATATGGAGTTAAAACCATACAATAAATAAGTAAGCCGTCCAGAGTGGCACAGTGCAGCGCTCAGCCGCTTCACACCTCTAGAGCTACGGGTTCAAATTCCACCCTTGCCCTGAGGGTATTCCTCTAGGTACTCTGGGTTCTTCCCACAGTCCAAGGGCATGCAGCTAGGGTAACCTGTGTCTCTAAATTACCCATAGTGCGAGATGGAATGCTCTACGATGAACTGGCATCCCAGGTGGGGTGTATCCCAGCCTTGTGCTGAATCTTGCCTGGGATACTATACCAGATAAGCTGCTGAAAAATAGAAGGATGGACGGATAAATCCTACAGATAGCTATCTTAATGCTTACAGCAGCGGAAGACAAAAAGAGCTCAAAAAGCTCAAGACAGCAGAAGGTGATAGAAGTTATCTTCAAAAAAAAAAAAAAAATAACCCCAAGATTACGCGATTGTTGCTTCGAAAGCAGCAGCGGAAATCAATTTGAGAGCCGCTCCCATTTCCGTGGGTTTCAACCACGACCCGTGTTCCTTCAAAGTCATCCCAAAACTCGATGACCACGAAAGCCAACGCTCAGGCAGGGAGCCAGCCGTCGGGGTGTCAAAGGTCTCACGATAGACCACCAAAAGGTGAGAATGGACAGGGGGCCAGAGTCGATTGAACACAAGAGTCAGCCCTTTACACGTAGACACGATTTATTTATCAAAACATAAATGTCTGGCAAGAATGATGAAAGCAGAATGGCTGGTTTAGTGAAGAGTCCAGGCACCAGAAGAGAACAGAGAATTCTGGGAAGAAGGCGACCCCCAGATACGGTCTCACCTCCACCCCCCACCCTTTTCAAAGGCTCCCATGGGCAGAATCCACAGGCTTTTTTTTTTTCTGTAACAGGCAACTTTAAGCTTCCATTTGCTGGCACCCCACCCCTGGCTGAACCTGACACGTCGGCAAGAGCCGGGCCAAAGATGACAGCATGACGAATAGCCAGCAACCCCATTAAAACTTTTAAAAGGAAGGAAGAGCCGGCCATTCGGAATAAGTCCGGCTCATTCGAATTCTTTAATCCTGAGGTTTCTTCAAGCGTCTGAAAGGCCCTGTAAAATTGGCTAGAGGAGCGGAAAGAGAAGCGCCGTGCAGGTCAGGAGGAGACTCGTTTCGTTCAGGGCAGACGGGACCGTAACCCTGACAATCCTGAATTTAGGACACACAACAGGAAGCAGGAAACGCAGTGCTCCTGTCACAAGGTTGACGGGAGATCCTTACGCAAACGGGAAGTTGTCACCTAGAAGCTGCGGCACGTGTCAGCGAGCCGTACCCATTCCAGCCACCCCACCCAACCAGTAACTTTTCAGCATCCCTTTGGTTGAACAGGCATCTGCAGGATGTCAAGGCACAGCGTAAACCCCATAGAGGAATGGGCTGCTCAATCATGGCAAGGAGACTGGAATTGGCATAAGGCAAGAGGTCATCCAAAAAGGTCAAACTCTGTATAGTTCACGGAGTCAGAGATAAGCTGCAAGCGGCCTGCCGGGGGGAGCAGACCTTACCTCTCTCTGAAGCACTAGCTCTTTGGTGAACATCATGGCCTCGTCGCTGTAGGGCTCCGCCTCCTGCAGGCCCCCCGGGATGTTCCTGGACCCTCGTGGGCACTCGATGCCTGGAGACACAAGTCACGTGGTACAAGTGACCAATTGCAGAGCAGTAGAGGTCTTAATGACAACCACAGAGAGTAATGAAACCACATGCTGTCTGATCATAAATCATAATACCAAATTTGGAAAAATTACATTTTTAGGCTAGCACGTGCCAAAGCTTTGTGCAAACAACTTGTGCTTTATACTGTATATAAATAAGAAAACACAACACTTAACACTTCACTGTGAGTTGAAGTTGAATGACACTCATTCAGGAACCTGCTGGATTCCATTCGGAGAATTGGTAGTTTGAGCAAATTGCTCTCAAGCTGGGTCTCACGAGGCTCCGGCACTGAATGAAGTTTTAACTTTTAATGGCATTTAGTATTTATTACCAAATATAAAAAGGCCAGTGGCGGAGACTAGGTTTCCACGGTGACGTAAACGAGCATCAGATCAGCACATGAAAGGCTTAGTGTCACACGGTTTTATCACAATTAGCCACATCGCTAGTGCAATTAGCGACATTTAGCACCGACATGGTAACAGCAGGCATTAAAATGTATGCCTCATCGTGAAATGCCAAGCTCTTTTTGCTTAAGCACAGTGGGACAATAAAATAGGCAGGGAGCCTCCTTTTCCAACAAGAGAGAGAACACAAAGGTGGGGGACAGATGGACTAGGAAACAATCCCATCGGCTACATCAGCGTTCCGGAGAGGAAGAGAAGTCACAACACCGGATACCAGAGCAGTGGAAGCGGTGACTGGCACTCCATAGTTAAGAGGGCGCAGGTGCTGCCCCCAACAGGTCACTCCCCAATACCTCCAACATGGTTTATGAAAGAGCCCCCCCCCCCCATTCAAAGCTAAAGTGGGAGTTGCCAGAACTGCTACTTTCAACTGTACTGGACTACAGACACCTCTGCCGCGTTAAAGACGCGGTAACAAGTTCAGCTCACACCTCCCGAATCGACGCTAAGCTCCAAGCTAACACACCCACGAACGCTCAGAAGAGTTAAAGCTCCCACACGGTCCGTTATTCGCACACAGGGCCTGCTTTGCCTTGGTAAACAGGGATGAAACCAATGATAAATGCTAGACACTTCCGCTCCATTAATCATCTCAGGTGCCCTCTTAGTAATTCCAGGCATCCCGTTCTCCCTCCTTTCAGAACACTATCCTGGAAGCCCGTGCGGCAACATTGCCGTGGGCAGAAGTGGTTCCGGCGAGACGACGCCATACCTAACGCAGCTCCCTATATCACGTTAACGGACGGCCATCGGCGCTTGAAGCCCGACCCTCATCTCGAAGGCACCAGGAGCTACATTAGCGAAACGTTCAACGAGAAAAGGCGCTAATTTTTTGTCCTCGGGTTTCCTTAAGCCGTGGCTGTTGAGCCGGGGGTATTTTACGCAGAGCAGCATTTAACTGGAGGAAGTGAGCCACACAGAGGAGGCACAGGTGATGCAGAAGCTGAAAGTTAAACACGACAGGAATGAGGGAGTAAGTTCTCATGCCTCTCTTTGCCTTCTAAAATGTTCAGTCTATATAAACGTAACAAGACACATCAATCCTTATCTGAAGACAGCACCCATTTTGGGAACAAGAAGAAAGACGACCGCGAAGAAAAAATAAGGCAGAATATTCCAGAAAACTTCAAGAGGTGCGCTTTAACAAGCACCAGTCACATAAATGGCATATGCCCACTGCCTTCAGAAACACGCCTAACAGGCCAGGGGCAAAGGGGGAGTGTTGCCACACGAAGGTCAGGCGACCAGGTCCGAGTGACTCACTTCTCCCTCCCCCATTGGCATGGGCTGGCCGGCACGACCGCTACCAGCACAGCACTCTGCTGGGAGCCAATAAAACAACTCAATTACCTCTTAATAGTTTGTAAATGCATTACCAGACCACAAATTAGCATTTAAATTGCAGAACACATCCGGCCTACTTCTGTGATAAGGATTTCTCCTCCTCGCCCGTGCTGCGGGGCCAGCAGCGACGGCTCGAATACATGTAATACATGGTAGACACCGGATTTATACTGGACTGGGGGGGGGGGGGAAGAACAGCAAAGAACACCTACGCCAAAAATGAGTAGGTATGGTGTGGGGAAAGCCAAGCAAAGCAGGGCAGCTGAAGGGAGTATTTAGATGGGGCAGGGGGACTGAGAGCACCAACCAAGGTTCTGGACAAACGGCAAACCATCATAGGGTCCAATGCCGTGAAAAATCGTGAGTCAGTGTGTTTATAACACTCCAACGCTACCTCCGAGCATGGGATCATCCCAGTGGGTCAGTCTAGACGATGACCCGGGTTTAATCGGCCATGATGGCCCAGGGGCATCAGTTTGTCTCCGGCAGAGTGAGCCGAACCAGGCTGGACTACTATAACAAACAGCTTGCCGAAATCACTGCCTGCCCTCCAGTTCACAGGCCCACCAAACTTCAAACTCTCATTAACTCAGGGTCAACCTCGAACAGTCGAACGCAAAAATGAAGGTGAGCGCTGGGCTCATTACTCAAACGCCCAACCGCCCGCCTCGAGGCACGGCTAAAACGTACGTCAGCTGCGCTGTCCCACGCAAATCATAAACAATACTGGCCACATGCAAATGCATACCATTGACACGCTGTACTGAGTCACTGCTGTCCATTACAAGAAGCCAGCATTGTGATTAAGAGCAAGTAAGTAGAAGGCGATATTGTGAAAATGGCTCAAAATGGCACAGCTTGAGTGGGTTGCCGGCCTGGTTTTCAGTTAAGATGCTCGTCTCTCCGGAACCAGCGAGTGCATCAGGATGTAGGAGAATGTTAGTTTAAAATATGGCATGGCTCTCACCTGCCCGTCAACAGCTTAAATCAGCCAAATGGACTTCCTGAAGGGCAACAGGTCACGACAAGGTGGGGGTGGAGTCCACGAGCTTCACGCAGGTCACGCCAAAACATCGCCTCACAAGCGTTGGACCACCAGCCCACCCCCACCCAGAAACTGCCCTGGAAAAACCTGGCCACCATGGGAGCCAGACTAACACCTAGGCCATCGTTTGACCCAATTTACTGCTTTACCTCATGGTTCACCCAAAATTTCAGTTCAGTGCAACGTCGGTCTCTAATCTGATGATGCTGCAGCGATACCCTCGTCCTGGAGTATCCTACAGCGAAGTGAGAACACCTTACTGCACGCATATGAACACGGCAAGGCACCGGCAGAATGTCACGCGTCGTCTTAAATCACAACGTGACCTGAAGCGAAACTTGGGCACGAGGGCACCACGACAGCACATAGGACCTGGTCAAAGAGCAAGTGACCGACGGGGCACACATGGGTGCCAAGTGGGCAAACTGCAGGACATGGTGGAAGGTGGTCTTTATCCTAGCTGGTCATTCCAGGTTGGGGAGGGGCACTAAATGTACAGGGAAAAAAAGTAGTGGGGGGGGGGGGAGTACAATAAAATGTAATACTTTACACTGATAACCATAATTAATTAGCTATCATGTTAATAACTGTAATTAACCAGACGACTCCTAATCTATGGCATTTAATATTCTGCAGGTATAATTTTAAAACACCTCTATGTTAAATAGGAAAGCGAACCACTCCCAATATTGATGACTTCAGTCTGCTGCAAATCCGACATTATCAAGTTCTAGGGCATCAGCTCTGATACGTCACACTGCTATCACATCAAATAAATCAGCTATTAGAGAAGACGAGGTGCCCTGGGTCAGCTGCCCCCTGCTGATGATGCCTGTGAGGAATGAAACGGACGGTCACCTGAGAAACGGGTGAATCAAGACCAGGGAGTGGTTGGGAGAGCCTGGCTCGTGCTCCATTGTCGAGACCCTCCCAGTCTTCGCCATCTGCCTTAGGTAACGCTCGCCTGGAGTTCCATTCTTTTCAAGGGCCCCGACCGCCTGCCCGTTCCAGGTCGTGGAACCGCCGCAAAACCCATGCTTTGCGAGAACAGGAGAGGCAGCCACGTCTGGAATATAAGGATCCAACGTGGAGTGGCGCATTGAAAATACCCCGGGGGTAGATGGAGAGGCCAGGAGAAACTGAAATATTGATTGTGGGGGGCAGAATAAGACGACAGTCTTGGAGGGACATGTTTTTCACTGTGATGTTGGGAACAACCCAACAGAGGCTCCTGAAGAGAACCACTGTTCCGAGGATGTATATCTGAATACACCAGAAAGCTAATCTCTCTTTGGCCTCAGGAATTGGCTTGGGCAGGAAAAGGCCAACACAGGCTACCTGGGAGGGCAGCATAGACAGCATCAAGGAAATTTCTACACTTCCAAAGTGAGGTGGAAAAAGGCCAACTTTAACAACTGTCATAAATACAGACCTGCTACTCCCATCACATACGGTAGCGATGGTTATGACAACTGTCCACACAAAGCGGGATCACCAGGCTTTACAGAGAAACAAACCGCTGAGGAAACAGCAAGTCAACTGGGGGTACTGAAGAATCACATGGTAGCCAATCTGTAGAAGGCTAGGCGACCAAGCACACATATATTATATAAGCTAGTTTCTATTCCTCCTTAGTCCCCTGCCATTAAAAAGAATAAAGGTGTGTGGGGGGGCGGGGGCGTGGGGGCATCTCACATCCACATAACTGTTTGAAAGACTTGTAGCAGGAATGAGTCACAACTGCAGATAGGAAGTCATAAGTCAATAAATCACTTGAAGATGTGGGAAATAAAGTGAAAATTTATGGCTGAAGATCCTCAGACAGATACGCAACTACAATGGTGGACAGAAAAAAAAAAAAAAAAAACAAAAAACTGGTAAATACCCATTTTAAAACAAATTTTTAAATAGCAAACGGTTATGCTAGGACATTACATCACCAAACTCATTCATACTTGTTAACTGGGTCACAATAAGGAGACCAGGCTATAAAATTCTATTTTAAACAAAAGTAAGAGAGATAAAGCACGTTCGGCTGCCATTTTCAAATCTCCACCAAGCAAATTAAATTCTTCAGTTTCCCATCAAAGGACAAAGTGGCAGACAGTGCAGACCCAAGCTTCGGGCTTATGGGCCCCCTTTTGCAGAGGGGCTGATTCTGGGAAATAAGGGCAGCGGAGACATAACTGTGATTGGTCGCCATGAGGCAGCCCCAGCCCACAATCACAGGACCAGTTTCCACATGGCGGTTTGGAGGCGAATTGATAGATGAAACTTGGTGCCATTCAGAGGCTCTAAGCTTTCACAGCTTCTCTGGGTGGGAGTGCGAGGGGGAGGGGCTGACGGGACAATGAGGTTTATTTGCCATGGGGCAGCTCTAAACCCCCTCCTTACCCCTCTAGTTCGAGACGCATCTGTGGAACGTCACGTGTGAGTGTGGATTCGCAGCAGGATCAGCCCACAGATCAGCAACATGTGGCTGCCTCTTCCTCCTCAGAGTCATCCCCATGCCATAAATCCAGACTACCCCATGACCTCTGACCCCACCTCACATGCACGTCGGCAGCCGCGGGTATGAAAATGTCAAAGCACACCAGTAGTCTGGAGACCAAGCGTGGGTCTGCGTAATGACGAGTGACAAGTCACACCGAGGACGGACGACTGCTCGATGGCGCCTTCTCCCACAAGGTATCTCGGGACAAACAAGATGTGACGGGGAGGGGGTGGTGCCCTCTGACAGGACACTCAGAAGACTGCATTGTTAGGCGAAGAGAAAAACTGATCTAAAAGCAGTTAGTTGGAGGTGAACACAGAGACTGAATGGAGAAGAGCAGGGGGAGATGATTCCAAGGATAACAAAGTGATTTGATATTGTTTTAAGGGCATGAGATTAACAATAAATTAGGATGCACCAGAACAGGATTCCCCAGGGTTTGGGCTTTGCGATACATGCTGACAGTCTAAACACGAGTGCTGATTCAGCAGAGGTGCAGACGGCCACTTCATTGATGGCAGCCTTCTACGGGGAGGTGGTCATAACCAACGTGACTCAATGAGTTCTCGTTCTCGAATGCTTCATTCTGATTTGCTGAGCTTGGCTTCGGCACTAGAGAATACGGTTAGCGGCTGCGTCTTCCACGTGTCCCAGTCCATTAAAAACAGACACGGCAGCTTCACGGACCGAGCCGGTACCGTTGGAGGCTGCTTATGTGCACGAGTCAACCTCAGCACCATTAATATGGATTTAGGTTACGTTCTCAACCGCGCTTCTGAAAACAGACGTCTGTTAAATTTCAGACACAGTCAGACAGCACTAATTCAGATAGGGGGAGGTGGGGGGGAACCCACCAATAAATCAAAGCTCAGGATGAGGTCAAAGCAGATGAACTTCCAGTCTTCCTCTAAATTGGAATCTAAAGGACTTCATTTCCTAAACGCACAGAAACAGAAAAAACCAGACCAATTCTTCAACGTCTCTGTTTATGGCTCCAGTTTTAGCACTGATGCCGCTGCGGCAATCTGCCGCCAAACAAATCTGAATGCCAGCACCCTGTTCCGGTAACTCACCCCGGCATCTTCATGTCAGTACTGCAGGCAATCTCTAGGCCACTGCTCCCATCACTGAGACCACTCCCGGCCAAAAGAGATAAGTGTCGGGTACAGAATGGCACGTGGGCTTTGAGGAAAGACGACTAACACACATCATACAAACAGCAGTGCATCCAAAGACCCGGGTACCACTCAAAAACTTCACAACTTATTACAATACAAACTATGAGTGACTGCACTGCGCTGTTATCGTACCGTGATTTAAACACGGCAACAGAAGTAAGATGTATCTAAGGCAAGCACTTAAAGGGAGGGGGAAAAAAAAAAAAAAAATGCTATTTGCAACTTAATAGCTGGAGAAACTTAGTTGAGCCACAGCATAAAAGATTAGCATTTGTTTAAGGTTAAGCTAACTAGAATCTAAAGCCTTTTTTTATGTTGGCAATAACCTTCAGCGTGAAAAATGTATGATTTCTAATATCTCAATAATGCATCTGCTACTGGCTCAAGTCCAGCCCTGAAGCACCCCTTTAAGGGTGTAACTGTGGTGGGAAACAAAGCGAATCTTCTGGCAGGTCCGGTAATTAGACTCTCAGGCATGCTTGGCAGAAAACCTTCCTAACAGGGACCATTCAGAGTCCTGAAACACAACTGCAATACACCAGGCATCGATCACATAGCTTTCTGATTTTAACCATTTTTCTTTTATGCGCGAAATGAAAAAGCCGGTTAAAAAAAATATGAAATTGCCCATTTGGTGATTAAATATTTAAAAAAAAAAAAAAAAAAAAAACCTGACCAGCTACTTTAGCGTGGGTTCGCACAGCAGCCTCACTTTTTAGAAACACTGGTCACATTAAAATTCAGACAGTAGGACGGCAAAGTCTTGGACCTCAACTTCTATCGGAAGTGTTAGGCAAAACTGGCACCTTGCGATTTACCACCTCCATACCAACCGGAGTTGCTGTTTGTCAGTAGGCCTATACACTGACTTTTGAGTTATAAAACACTAGCATGCGCCAAACAAGATCTTACCAGCTTTATGAAGGGAGAGGAAAAAATGCATATAGGCTATAAAAAAGTTGGCATCTGTGTTGTGCGTAGCTACCACCTCCTCACAGGAGACTTGGGACCTCAGTACGTTCATATATCGGTCATTCCAAAGTGGCCAGTGAGAACATTCTAGCAGCCGTGTCATACACCACACCCCAAACCGCACATGGCGGGGAAGGGGTGGGGGGTGTTCAAATGGCAAAGGGCAACAACAAACCAAAATATAAACTGACATGCATTTAAACTCATGACTGCCAGGCTAACATGCAATGGTGTCATGGAACAGTGCACTTTGGGTATTTTCTCCGTAAGAGAGATAAAGTTGAAGTGGTCTACCAAGTCAAATTGGTGGATTGCTTGTCGCTAATTAAGCCAGAGCGGCAAGGCATCCATGAAACAGGACACCACCACTGGACGCACCAAATAAAACACTGCCAAAAAACTGGCCATTGTTCGTACTGGACATTCAACATGCTATTAAGAAACAGACGTCATTATTGTCCTTTGATTCTGGCAAGAATACTTACTGACTGCATCACAGGAAGTCTGAGACCCGAAGCTTGCTTTCCAAGACCAAAAGCAGAAACCCAAAGCACAGGACCAACAGGCTGTGGCCTTTCAACGAGTCGACCAACGGCTGATGTTACAGCCGCTGTCACTGGTGTGCTAACAGAGGGCACACCTGTCCTGGTTTCTGTTGCATTAGGGGTAAAGAGTCTGAGTAACCTGAAAACCACACTCTTGATTAAGACCTAGAAGAGAGAATCTGGGTTTAAGGACATATCAGGAGCCTCTCCCCCACAACACAAACACGGAATTCCATCTAAATTAACTTGTGGGGACATTCCATTCATTTCTGTGGGCCTTAAGCATAAACCCAAACCTTAAAAATACGCAACCCAATAAAATGCTGGACTTTTTGGTAATTTAGGTTTTTTGATTGCATTCACAAATTCTTAAAAAAATCAAGTTATCCCTTTTGGGGACACAACAAATGTCCCCATGAGATAAAAAGTAACAGGTTTTCATTCCTCCAGAGGACGTTGTGTCCCCACAACATAACAATAAACAGTTATAGATACAATAAGGTGCACTAAGAATTCATAAGCTATTAATTCATAAACTTTCATAACCCAGCATAGCACCACCCCCCAACTGCCCAATATCTAGCAGTACGTTTTTTATCTGATGCTGGAAATAAAAACATTTTGTTTCATCAGCATCGCAGGTCACGTCGGGCAGTAATGAAATTTAAATGCAGCCGGTAATTTTACCTTCTGCCAGCCTCAAATTACACGGAGCGGAAACTCCGACACCAACCCAACAGACCGTGTACAATACCTACCATTTCGAACCTGGGAGCTTCTCCGCTCCAAGGCTGAGGGAGAGCTTGCTTAAGGGAGACACGGCAGGTTAGGGTCAATTTGCAGGTTGGCTGGCTGGCTGCCTGCCTGGGAAGTTCTGCATGGGTAATTACAGGGTCCAGCACGGATGAAAAGTCACCCTCTCCCACGCATTCAGAACCCAGAGAGGTACAGTACCTATGAGGAGATGTGAAGGTTCCGCCACAAGATGCAGATGGAAACTGGGGACCCAGCAGCATTTTAAAATACTTCACTTAAAATTAAATTGCTAATCGTTTAACAAAAACCAAAACCTCCCACATAAACCGAGGGGCAGTTTTGACTACAACACACAGGCTTCCCACGACCGCCTCTCTTCTTTAATATGGTAACCTTTGGCTGATTGTCTGAAGCCCGCCGCTCCATAGCAACAGTAATGAGTCACCATGGTGTACTGGAGGCGAGCGAACCACTGGCGACCCGACCTGGATCAAGGCTTTTTCCATTATCCGACTCGCCTGGCTAGCTACAAAAGACACACATATAAAATCACGCCACTCTTATTTTGACAGGGGTCCATCCACTTAACACAAGTGCCTCCCCCACGGCCGAGTTGTTGGATGAGTCTCACTAGAGCGTGTGCTAACAGCCAATCAAAGAGCCAAGAAAACATGCAATAAAAATTAAAAGCTGGCTCTGACCCGACAAACATTCTCTGGCCTTTTTTTTTTTTTTTTTTTTGGAAGGGGTGGGGGGTGCTGCCTTCCCTTTCATAATCATTGGCTCTCAAACCAAAAAGGTCAAACCGCTGAACACAAATTTGTTAAACGTTCCATGCGTCTGATGTCCAAGTTAATTCAATCAGCATTTTTAGAAAAAAGGAACCTAATTGTATATCCGGCAGACATATTTCACTAGGATCTAATTGAGACAGCCAAAGCTCGGCGTAATTTATTTATTGTGGCTTATAATAACCATAATCAAATAAATGGAAGAACTGGGACAACTGGGAAAAAAAACAACGTAAAGGGCCAAACACTAAGAGGGAAAGTGAAAGAGTCCAGGCCACAAATCCTATTAACATGATAGTGAGGAAACAGCACGTAAAGGCATCTCTCATCAAATATGGGGGGGACCGGCGTCGTGTCAAAACAGAGCAAATAAAATTAAAGCGGAACAAATGGCAAGTTTCAGAACGTACCACTAAATCAATTAGGATGCGTACAGGGGAGACATGCATGATTAATCGGGGGGTTAACAGAGTGATTAAGCCAACCAGTGACAGAAAACAATTTAAGAGCAATGGGGATGGAGAACTCCAAATTAAGACAGAGTCACCGGGGTTTTGAGAGCCTAGAGCCAAGTCTAACGGGGTTTAAAAACAATGCGGCCTCTACGAGGAAAACTGGCATAAAGTGGCTCCACGTGTCAGTGCTGTTCTTAACCCTAAAATGAAGTGTATTAATAGAAATTGTTGGGGGGGGGGGGGGTTTCTTAGCTAAATGCCTGCAAACAAAAACGGATTCCTGTCTCAAGAAAAGGGCTAATTTGGAGAATGGATCTGAACTTATCCCTCCCATCCCTGGTCACAAAATAGATGCCCAGGGTTAGAGAAGGTCTTGTCACAGCGACACCAAGCGCAACCCAAAAGATGCACTGGTCAGGCATTCGGTGAGTCCAGTTAAAACCATTTTAACCTCCCAATTGACCCAGTCCAGCAGCACAGGTGTCCCTCAAGGGCGCTGGAAGGAGCCCGTCTGACTCACACACCGAAACGTGCTCAGTATGCTGCCCTACCACTCGGTCAGCGGGTAAGGGCTGGGGGGGGGTGGCACAGGCAAGCTCTGAAACGCCAATAAGCTTGTGACATATCTGCACAGAGCAACTCCAATAACCCCCTTGGCATTCGTAAATTATATCTAAAATACGACGCGCCAGAAATCAATTCCTGCTCACACAGAAATGAGAAACTGCTGCTCAAGCTGTACCGTGGCTCCACGGGAGGGTTTGGACCCTGGGCCCGCGAGAAGGCGGCCCGAAAAACGGAACATTCCAGAACCATCCGGCAACGGGAAACATATCACACAAGCCCTCGAGGAGATGCCACTCACCAGCCAGCAAAAAGGTGATCAGGCACGTTTCTTTGGGCATGTAAAGCTTGAGGCGAGAGCCGCTGAAGACGTACTCGACGACCGCCTCAGAGCGGCCGGCACGCTGCAGGAAGGGCAGGAACTGCTTCGCCTTCTGTGTTTCCTGAAGAAGGGAGTAGAGGTTACGGGTCAGCGTCAGGAGTGGCATGCGAGCACAACCGTCTCGGTATCAAGAGGAACGGTGCCAGCCATCTGCCCGAGCTGCACCAGAAACAACGAACATGGGACGATGGCACGAGATGGATTTTATCCCACTTTTAAAGACAAACCACTCAAAGTTTACTTGCGAAGAGATGTGGGAAGTCGACACAGACAGACACATCAATGAATAGATGATCACTGAAGAGCATCCATGTAAACCATAACAGAGTACAGCTTCGGGTGGTGGACAGACGCCTGTCGCAAAGCCAAGCGCCCCCTTCACCTCGAATGCCAGAAAACGACACATGCCACCTGACAAGGGCAAGGCAGCAGGTCGGCCTCGTGTGAAGGACACGGGCGTTTATTTGCACTGGCGCCATATCACAGAAGTGCAAACATGGGTAGCGCATGGTGTGGGTCAACAGGCCGTGCTTGGCGTGTGGATTTCCTGAGCCAGGCAGCAAATGTCTGCAGACACCCCCCACAGATCTGTAAACATGGCCCAGCCAGCAAGAATTTCAAATTCGTACCTCACTTACTAACGAAAGGCAGGTAAATGATTGGATGGAGCTGCCAAAAACACAAAAAAAAACACACAACCACAACAACAACAACAACAACAACAACAACCCCAACCCCCCACGCGGTGGCGAATTACAAAATGTAATCCGCGTTCTGGGTGTTTGCAAACAGCAAGGTGATGAGACAGGCGAATGTGACCGAGGGGCCAAAACACAGCTGGATTAGTCAACTTTGCTGTAAAACACACACACACACACACACACACACACACACACACACACACACACACACACACACGTTATCCTGCAGTGACTTTACAGCCCTTAAAAATGGTGATATTCGCATGAGGAGGTGAAGCAGTAAAACAGGTGTGCGTTCTCTACATGTTATTTTTGGCAGAACATCCTTCGGTTTTTGCAGTCGGTCACTCGGGTAATAACCATTGGTGGTGTCTCTTTTTTGCACACATGAACCCCTCTCGCCGAAGTCCTGTGGGAAGGAGCCGACCTGACCTGCCGCCCAGCCTCAGCCATAACAGAGGACGACGGTCAATCCTTCTCGAATTGTGGAGAGTGCAAGCGTGGTAGGGGGATGGGTCATGGCCAACTCAATGAACAGGAGTTAACCCCACTCATTCTACAGTTGGAGAGTAACATCAAATCACTTGGGATGAGTCACCTGGACTGACGTTGACTCACGAGTCAGATTTTTGGAAGGTCTAATTACAGGCCACTGCAGGCGGACCGCCTAACGGTATGGCGGACTTGCCTTATGACTAACAGGACTGAGCCCAAACCGGACGGCACTCACACATCACGGCCCCTCCGCCAAGAAGCCCTCTCCCAGCCCACAATCCCTTCACTCTCAGCAGAAAGATTAAACAATTCCCGCTGGCTGGCACTGACTCCACTGATCCTTCTCACTGCTAGGAGTGTCGAGGATGGGGTGGGGGGGGTGAGGACTGGAGGCCTGCTGAGACCAGGAAGGGAAAAGGGAAAAAAAATTTCACTAAGACCTACGGCATGAAATAGTGAAAGGCCCGAAGTCACACCAAGATGACGTTCCCAAATAATTTCAAGCACCAATTCTATTCTGGTAGTGAGGCCCCCTCTCTCTAGCAGAGCCGTGATGCCTAGAGAGTTATGACAGAACGGAGGGTGTATTGGGTGTAGAGCCTTAATGAGTCAGCAGGAAGACCACGAAGAGACTGCTTAAATACATCCAACCGCCCCCTATGGGCCGCTGACCTAATTCAGCAGCTGCCATCTTTAAATATCTCACTCAAATCCAATCGAACAGGAAGTACGGGCAAAACGCAAGCCTGGTTCCCTAGGAAAAATGCGGTTTCGGATCTGTAACGGGGGCCCGAACTTTAGTGACCCTGGAGGGGGGGGGGGGGTCCTGCCACACACCGAAGACGTGGCATTTTCTGTTGAGCAGCCCCACCACTGAAATCTCAGAACGGAAGCACTATTCCGCTAGCCTTCCCCAGAATCCTGTATCAACGCTGGCAGTAACGGCTTTTTTCAGGACCGAAGAAGCTGCAGGACGGCCAGCACTCGGAGAGCCGAGTGTTCCATAGACAGGCCCTTTGGTGCTCTGTGCTGACAATGTCATTATACATTTCACGTTTCCCCAAGACACAACTCGATGGGACAGTCACGGCCTTGACTAAACTAAGCAGAGAAAAGACGAGCCTTAGCTACAGGCTTTCTGCGATGGAACCTGTAGTCTTAAATTACAGCCCAAGCATGCAGAACTGGGTGGGTGGGGGATGCTGCAGATGTGTTAAAGCCGCTGTTGGTCAGTAACAGTCATGCCTCAGGGGCTCTCGAGTCCATCCAGGATGTGCTGTCCGGGAAGAGACGTCACCACTTAACTAAACCAAAATGGCGTCAGCTGCCTGCCATCTATGACCCCTTTACAATGACTCTGAAAGGACAAGCGCGTACACTCACTCACTCACTCACACACATTCACACACACACTCACTCACTCACACTCACTCGTTTCTTTCCCAGAAACCATCTAGAAGTTCCCCACCATCCTGTTCACAGACTTACCCCGGAAATGTCTGCCACTCTGTGAATCGGTACCTCCTTCTTACTGTGCAACCCTTTAGCATTCTTGATGGCCCTGGAGTTTGACAAACAAACAAACAGATGCGTGAGTGACATTCTCCAGTTCAAATTCATCAAGATAAGGACCACACTTAACCAATGCACCCCAGTACAAACTGACTGAGCAACCCCTTTGAGTCTGTCCTTCAGTCAAAAGGCTGTTTGCATATGATTGTGTCCAGTCCAGCTAGCACCGCTCAACACTATCCGGAGTTAACCTCAATAACTCGCTTTCGCTGAGTGCCACATAGAAGAAAAACCTGGCCTCCTGACCAAAGCAGCCACGTGAAAATCCAGCCATCAATACAGCCTGGGCTCGATTTAAACGCCAGCGCTCTGACAAATCCGCTTTAACTCCCCCCCCGGTTAGGAAAGCAGATCGATAGCAGTCCAGTAGGCGAGAAACCGAATCACATCCCTGCCCTACATTCTCCCAAAGTTAATGAGGCAGTCCTCTCCGCGCTCCATCCCCTGGAGGGACCTCGGGTTCCTTTGCCATCCCAGTGACGGGAAAGAATGACAAACCCTACCGCTCGCCCCCACATACCACGTGACCTCTGAAGGTCACATGCTAAAGCATGTTAAATCATTAGCAAGACCTTCCACTAATTTACCTTTTTAGATTGAATGTGGCAAAAAACAAAAAATGCAGCAAGATTACCTCGCAAATCGCGACACGCTAAATGCAGAACCCGCCGCAGAACCTCTTTGCTGGATCAGAACTATATCCTCTGCTTTCAAATTCACCCTCAACTACATGCCCCACTTTACAATTCAGTTTTCACCACCACTGTACCAGGTTAATTTCCCACAATGCACCAGTGGAGGGAATGGGAAATCTCAGTACAAAGATGGAGGACAAGACGACACACCATCTCCACTCCTCAACACCCTCGACTGAGCACCACCTTGTGATGCACCTGATACGGTCAACAGACAAGTGTTACTGCAATTCTGTAAGCACAAATGGACACAACAGTACCATCAGGATATTTACACCAGGACACCATCATGTGATGGATTAAAGGCACAGTGCAACCATGTAAAGCCAGAAGCAGCCTCTAATTCTAAAACGTGATAACACAGGTTTACATGTCTGAACACCATCCACAAGTGCCAGCTTCAAAGTAACATTTAGAAGATTTCAGGGTGCCCCAGGAGAACAATGCCGAATTTTGCCAGGCAAAAAACAATCCAATCTCACCGCTGCACAAAAACTAGTGCTTAGCCTTTAAGCTAATTATAACCCTGCAAAGAAATAAGTTTGATGGATCCCGGAAGACATGGAGACCGTATTTAAGATACGGCGCAAAACTACGAATAGAGCCTTGATAGCTGAGGAGTTTGCCATGGCGCACGCAGTGCCGGCAGTGACTCTGGCGAGAGATTAACGACCTCGACCGAAGCACCAATTAGCAGGGACAACCACACGTGTCAAAACAAAGATGGCGGTCTTACCTTGCCTCCGCAGCGAGGAGCTCGTCGTAGTGCGAGGACCTCTGGTCATCATCTTGCCGGTAGCGGATGACCGTGGCCAGGCCTTTGCTGACAAGGGCCTCTGCGATGTTACTGTGAGGAGGATAGGATACGGTCACAAAAGTGAGCAGAACACAGAAAGCATGAAAACACCCTTCCATCTGTACCGTCCGGGGATTTCAGAGCGGAAACGGCAGCGGGTCAGAAGAGACCGTAAACGAGGCAAGGCATTTAAATGAAGCTTCGCAATTAGCAGTCCGCAGCAACGGTTCGCGAAAAGCTTTTTTGCGTGCCGGGTGACCCGTGATGGATAAGCCAAGGAAAAATGCGAGGAGAGTTTCACGGCCACCCCGAATCCATTCCGGTTACCGGACAGATAAGCGTGGCCTTTGTAATAAGCGACTGAGTAAAATCACCTCCACTGACAAAGGCTGACATTTCCTAAAAGTCTGATCCGTGGATAAAGTGGCCGATACGACACAACCGCAGCGGTCCTATTTTCATAATCCTGCTCATGCCCCCTGCTGTCGATGTCCACTTGCAAAATGTGAGGCGTACACAGCTGCAGCCTCCGTCCAGCTGTTGGCGAGGGTGGGGGGGAGGGGGGGGCAGGCAGCAGGGTCTGCCCCCGACGACGCTGAGGCCTGTCACACATCCAGGAGAGGCCAAGGAGGACAGCCTATCGCCCTACCCCTGACAGGTGGACGGGCCTAGCTGACATACCTGCCAGTGGCCCTGTAATGACAGGGCACACTGGGGGGCACGATGTTCCATCATATTCAGGGGCATATTTAAGACGGTTCAAACAGGGCGTTCTGGAATTGCATCGGAGAGGGGGGTCTGGTTGCCAGGCAACAAGAAAGGGGACTAGTGGGCCAAAAGACGAGGCCGGCCTTGCAACAATGGGTCCTACGATAGACAAACTGAATGGCTTTGTTTACACCATTTATTAAAAATAAATAAGAGCATGCAGATACTTAACCAGATGGGCAGACAGACAAATGTGAGGAAAGAGATTATTCCCTGCAGTACAGTTGAGGGACACGGGACTGCTTCAGCGGGGACAAACCCATGACACGTGCGGGATTAGATTTCAAAAATAAATCATCCAGTTACCAAGGGTAAGAGGTTCTGAATGCTATTAATTGATTCCTAATTAATAAGATAGACAAAACTTTTTATGAAGTGCCGGAAAGGGTTCCAAAGAGTGCCAAAGCCATTAATGAAGTTACCCTTAAGAGCTGGATGTGCAGGTCAGCATGCCATTTACTTTGGGGGGGGGGGGGGGGGGGGGTGCCTTGGTGGGATCGAACCCTATCCTCACCCGAAATACCAACCCAGCCCGCAACCAACAACCTAATACTTAAAAACAC
>JAACJT020022842.1:0-29795 GCA_009936485.2 Gymnarchus niloticus | reverse complement strand
TATTGCTGATTCTGAATGAACTAGCCATGAAGCTGAACACGTTTTAGCATGCGCTTTGTAATAGCAATGTAAATACAGCAGTACATTTTTGACAAGTTTTTTTCGTGATATTTTAGAGGAGGCGGAGCTTCCCTTGTATTCTTAGAGCAGTCGCCTCTGGTCCGGGCGAAGATCTGCTTTTGAGACAAGTGAATAATAAAAAGAATGAATTATAGAGCTTACAGAAAGCAATTTTGTGACACCTTATGACACTGCTGCAACAATCATTTTTTGTTGAGTTTTGGGAGGGACATTTTAAAGTCTTCTGTGGATGCTTGTCTCATTCCACATTCTTTTCTCAGTGTTTGTCGATATCTTCATGTACAATGAGGTCTTCTGAGAACTGAAGCCACACATGCAGTCCCACAACTTCTGCTGGCAAGCAATCATAATTCTGGCAAATCAGAACCAATAGAAACTGGACTCGACCGCCGAAACACTGCAGGCAGAAATATTCTTCGTACAATCCTCCGTTCGGTCAGAATATGGCATCTGTCCACATCTTAAAACCAAAACGGAATCTAGGAAGATGTCTGAATGCTGACTCTTTCCAGGAATTGCCACGAGGTAATTGATGACAGATTTGAAAAAGGTGTAAGATTTGCAGTCTTCAGATCTTTATTGCTGTGCGAACACTTCACTGCGTGAATTGTTCAAATAACGTGATTTGATTTCAACAGCTCTAACATTTCCGTGTCTACATCCATTAGGGTACTATTGACAGGAAAGCAATCAAGGAGTCATCAAGGGTCAGTCATTGTACCTTAAAGCCCCCTGTCCTGACTGACAAATGAATATCACCAACCCACCCACCCCCGCCTCCAAATCCAGAAGTGAGAGATGGCAAGAACAAGAGGCAAACCAACTCAGTGAAATTTAAAAAGAGAAGCTGTCTGTGTTTAGCTTTCAGAAACCTGCCTTTCAATCACAGACTGATTACCGTGCATACTGAGCTGTGGGGGGGTATTCATAATTACAATCCTGAGGACGGCTGATGAAATCTAGCTCTTAAATCTCCTGCCGCGTGCTGATTTTTGCACAACCCCCCAACTGTGACAATCCAGCCTAATTGAAGCAATCACATGGAATGGCTCCGACTGAGCCCGTCCGCCTCCATCTTTCTCAGGACCCCCGCCCAGCTGCTGGGCCATCCAAGGCACACCCGGCCTTCTCGGTGACATGCCTTTATCAGGAAATGGCTGGTGGCCTCATAGGAGGAGCCAGGGGTACCGGTGTCAATGCCACGTGGGGAAAAAAAATGCAAGAACGTCTCCAGCTAGCTCCGTTGGCTTTTCCCTCCACTCTACAATGGAGCTCTGGGTGGGAAAATATTTCATTTGTACCCACGCCAAGACAGCTTGCGTTTTAAAAAAAAAAAAAAAAATATTGATAAATGCCTGTTTCACAGACTCACTGCAGCTGCTTAGCCTGGCGAATGATGGTGGGGCTGGAAGCGGGAGACTATCCAGCTCCCTTGGAACGGCGAGCCGTCATAGGTAAACTGTCACCCGTTTCAGAATGAAGCAGCCTACAATGAAAAGGCCTGACCATCCTCATCTGTTACTGAGGCCCCCTGAATCAACTTCACCCCGTCACCCTTCTGTTTCAGGAAAACTCCAAGGGGACAACAGGATGAAAGAGCATCAGACTGAAAGGCTGTGGCTCAACCTGGGATTTGAAGGCTTGCACGTTCATACAGATAAACGCATTAATGATCTCCTGGAGAAAACGAGATCAGCTTGAGATCCGCTTTTCAACTGATGGACGCAGCCTGCAGTACAAAGGAAACTTCACAGCACTTCACGATGCTGAGAACGTGATTTTCCACATCATAACGTCTGCCGTCAGAATGTTGCATGCAAGCCCACCTCCTGGGCACGCTGCGGCAGACTGTCGGAGACGGCAACGGACGGAGTCGCAGGGAGGTATGCTCTACTTACCGCCGGCCTGCTGTCGTCCAGAAGCTCTCTCCCGGCGAGTCAGCTCAGCTGCTGGAAACACTGACTCCGATATAGAAGTTTGTGCAACATGTACAGTACAGAACAATGCTCGCCTCAAAAGTGGAGCCAGCCAAACATAAATCAGGCCTTTTCCGGGGGGAAGAGGAGGAGGAGGAGGATTTTTGAGGGGTGGGGGGGATTGGAGGCCGGCTGACGCAACAGACATCTGAAGGGTGGGACTCTGCCTCAGCTGAGGGGCTGCTCTCATTGAGGCCTCGCTGACTGTTCACAGAGACCAGGGCCACAGATGTTTTCATTAAGCTTCGGCACATCTTCCAGGACACTGGCTCCATTGTATGAACAAAGCCCTGGCTGGTATCACGAAGCCCTGGCTGGTAACACGAAGCCCTGGCTGGTATCACGAAGCCCTGGGTGGTAACACGAAGCCCTGGGTGGTATCACGAAGCCCTGGCTGGTATCACGAAGCCCCTTTTTTTTTGCTTTGTGGTTTTCCTCTTTCTAAAGTCTACAAATTGGACTTCTGTCTTATTTTGCTTTATTTCGTTGTTTTCTTTCTCCCCTGTCAGCAAAAGTCTTCAGCTCAAGCATGGCTCAGATATAGCAAAAAAAAAAAAAACAGGACATGCAGCACACGTACCAGAATAAGAAAATAATTATGGCAATGATTTGTCCAATGAGATTTCTCCATTCCAGGCCAAATTAATCTGAGACCAGCTGCTTCTACGGCCTCGCTGGTGTGCATCTGCTTGGTCTATCCTCCGAACAGGGAGACCAGGAACGAATTTACACAACTCGCCCCCAGCCCGCCCCCGTGTTTCAGAGAGAAAGGGAGCAAGGGAGGACACGCAGGTTTCTGGAACCCGACCGGGGGCCTTGTGCTTCTCTCCTGAGTCCATGGTGAAGGAAAAAAGGGGGGGAAAAAGCAAACACACCAACCATTAAGAGCTTGAAAGATACAAGGCCCTCTTACATAAACATTACCTCTGCTACATACACTGTATGGGAAGAGCTCTGAAAACAGGCAAGGTCACCCCGTACTGGAAGGACACACACGGGGGGGTGGAGGTGACAGTTCCCCTGCAGATCGCAGGCTGCCGGTTTGAGATCGGAACAGAGTCCCTGCATGGGGAAGGCCCGTGTTCTCACTGTGTTTGTGTGAGTTCTCTCTGGGTTTCTTCACACACATTGGAGACAATTCATGTCAAGTGATGACTAAACCATGAAGCACTGCACGGAAGACTGCTTCTCCATTTTTCCTGTGGAGTGTTGTTGGACGCCGCCGTTCCAAAACTGTTTATCCACATACCTGTTTTAAGGCCAGTGAACAGACACGTATGGCCACACAAACACATTCATATACGCAAAACACATAAATATAAATCAGGCCAGAAGTGATCTGGATTGAAATCAAAAAATGTTAAATTTATGGCTATGGTGGATCATTACGTTTGGAAAGTTCTGAATACGATATCTGTCAGCTGACCTTAACAGTACATCGGTCTTATTTATAACCCCAAACAATTTCTGAAACACGGCCACAACTATTGAAGGAACTGTAAATAATAATCATCTGCGATTATGAAAGGATTAAGCTGGGCCTCGGCGAGGCATAATGAAATACTCGGCTCAGCTGCCATGAATCGTAGTTTCCATTTGCGACTCCCGAAACCCTAGACACGGAAAGGTGGCGTCGATCAGCAGCTCGAGTGACACACATCCACAACAGCTGGTAATGATCGATCGTGGCTATACCCGGCTCCTGGATGAGTGGTTTTACTGTTCATACTTAACCTCGACCCCCCCCACAGAGGGCCTCCTCTCTGTCCAAAAAGCCACACTTGGCATACCCCTACAGAGAATTCGAATGGCGGACGTGAAAAAGCTGCTGCCGGACGGAAACAATCCTGTGTGCCTCCCAGCTCTCCAGAACACATGGCTCCATCACATCCCCTGCGGTAGGGAGTTTCGGAGCGAACTCGTCAGCCGTATTTACACAACTATCATGTAACCTCCATCTCTGGCTGTGTAGGCAGGGGCCTACAGGACCACTGAGTATCACCGGTGTTTCACCGGGGCAGGGTGTCACTCTCCGCTGACCACCGGGGTCTATTGATTTATTCCACTGTGCTTTAATACCAGAAACCCAGTTAAACCGAACTTACTGTGACTATTTCGTAGAACTTTATTTTTGTGTTTCCCTAATGTCACTCAGTTGCTGTCCCATATTACAGTATTCTTTATTCCCATCTGTTGCTAAAAAGGGAAAGCATAACAAAAGCCTAAAATAACACAGCTCGCCATGTAAAGTGGCTGCTGTCCCAGGCTTTTCCAGCCATTTCTGCTATGAAAACATTCAAAACTCTCCATCTTTGTGCTCAAAAGGCATCTTTCTCTATTAAGAATCTAGTCCAGTTAATCAATATGATCACTAGCTATTGTGAATTTCAGATGCACGTACATATCTTAGCCCACCAAAAACGTGCACATCTGTAATTTGGTGCTCAGAGATTTTCAGGAGTGACACTTTCTAATGTTGTCTTTAAAAGCATATTGTCGTGTGTAACCCAATAAGTGTTTTAATTGTTAACGTATAGACTACATGTTTAAACATCACTCGGCAACACTGTTCAAGGAGCACTTCAGTTAATTTTTTCTTTATATATTCAAAAAGACCTCGGTTTGAAAATGCTTAAGTATCTGTTGTAGCACAACCATGTCTGAGAAAAAAAAAAAAGAATAATTAAGCCCATATTGCCTTCTAGAAGATTGCAAATATGGGACAATGAACAATGGAACAGTTCGGATGTGATTCCCCTTATCTTTAACACTTTCAATTAACACAAAAGTTTAATGACTTCACACTAACCTTTTAAGATTTGCTATTATAATCGTTTTAAACTATACCAAATCCGGCTTCTAGTCATTAATTCATTTTCACCTTCCTAATCCATTGTATTGTCAGAAAAAAAAGCCACAGTCTGTCAAATTCATCAGTGGGGTCCGTTTTTCTCTTTGTTCCGACAACCCATCTTATTAACTGGTGCCGGTGTCGTTAGGCTCATTCGTGCCATTTCAGCGATCGGAACGAAAGCTGAATAATTTCACAGCTCGTCTTTCTCAGATGCTAAACTCGCACGCAGCGACCACTCCGCCGTGTCCAAGGCGCGCCTGGTGTGGGAACCACAGCGGATTCCCCAGTGGCCACAAGATGGCAGCAGATAGCTGAGCTTCTCATTTGCAGTCCGGGATGTTGGAGATGAGACATCAATCATCACTTGTGAAAACGTGAATTCAAAATAACATAGTAATTAAAAATACAGCGCAGTCGCATGCGTCACCAAACACACGCATTCATTTATATCTCGTTAGAAATACTGGAATTATGTTTTACTCACTTTAAATAAACGTTGGCCTTGTCTCTAAATGGTTTCAGTTTGCAGCAGACTACCTGCTAGGTGGAAGTCGAAACATGTCAAATATGTGAGACTGTGCACCTACAAAAAATACACAAAGGATACACTTTACACTGCAAATGCCAAGCTCAGCCTCCGCCAGCTGAGATAAGGCAGTGACGGGGTGTTACAGTTGCAAGGATCACTTTGAATTTCTGTAACTCATACTGCTTCTACACATCGCCCCTTTCCCATTTTAGGGGAGTTTCTCACCATAGAAGATCCAAGGTTCTGCTGGCCGGACTCCACAGCATCAGGTATGGAGCTGGCTGTTTGGATGGGGTTATACAGAGGTATTGTTTTCAGGGTGAGAACCAGCACAGATGTGCTTCAGAATAAATCACAGCCAGCTGCTTTAGCGCGACTGTAATTCCCCCCAAACTCACACATTATACACAGTATGTGCATAATATCCACAATGAATCAGGCATTGATTTAACCTGAGGAACATGTACAGGCACATTAAATATTTATTAGTTTGACATCTGGAATGTGCATTTTTATTCTGCATTAAAGCAATTATAATTCTGAACTTTATTTGCATACTTATGGATATTCTTCATTGATATAATCTGTATCCACGGCTTTGGATGTCAGACTACATGACACACGGGAATGGTGAATCCATTGCCTTCATCTATATGGGAACTGGCGGTGAGATAAGCGACACATCCTTATCTGCCCGTTATAACAGCTTACATTTTTTATGCTGAAGGGATTTGAAAAATGCCGGAAATGTTTGAAAGATATAAGCTGACAGAAATACTTAGGGATAGAATTTCAAGCTGCCAGACCGTGACCTGACAGAATTGAACCAATGATTTAAACAGAACTGAAGCTGTGCAAAAGTTTATCACAGGTGGTAAACAACTGTGTACAGTTCCTCTGATGTTATTCTAAGGTTTCTACACTATGGATGTGCACACATGCTTTGTGGTGACCCCCCAGTCAGCCTCATTCCCCTGGTGAGTGGAGCCCGCTTCTCACACATTCCTGCACGTTTGATTTCCAAAAATGTTTCGGCAGATATTAATGCAGTTGCATTTTTACCCCCAAGTGCTGAGGCCGGACTCACTCAGATAGAAACGGGTGATTAAAACCACGCATACCTGCATTTCAGGAAGTAAAGCAGGTCTTAAAGATGGGGCTCGCATATGACGATTCTCTCTTTGTTGTGGCTGGCCACTTCTCCTCCTTGTGTCAGAAGTACGTATATTAATGAATACCTCCTGGCAGCGTCTCCTAAGGAAATCACAAGCAATGCGTTTTCCAATACAGGGATACCTGAGGTAACGAAAAAGCACATATTAAGTGGTCTCAACTGCGAATTCTGATCTGGTTGTTCGTTTAAAAAAATTGAATGCATCCTTCCATCTTCTAAGCACATCTCCTGCTTAGTGTTATGGGGGGGGGGGGCTGCAGTCTATTCCAGGCAACACACATCACAAGGCTGGGGTACACTCTGGAACAGGATGCCAGTCCATAACAGTGCACACACGTGAACGCACTCACAGTCATTCACACTGGGCAATTTAGAAACACCAGTTAGCCGAATCACCTGTCTTTGGACTTGGGAGCCAACCTGTGAGGCACTGAGAGAACATGCCTCCTCTACATGAACATAGCAGAGGTGAGATTTGAACCCCTTACTCCTTGACCACAGTGCTACCCTCTAAAACACCTTGCCATTCAAAGTGAAAACTGTTCTCCTCAGTAAGAAACTCTACCCACAGCCCCCCAACCCATCTTGTCAGTCAGAAGCTCCACCCACACACAGCAAACCCTCACTCCAATGTGAAAATTGTACTCGCATCTGTATCATAGTATTTCCCAGGAGGGTACTTATGTGCATGTTTTTCAAGTCGTGTGCTGGCTTCTTTGGCCATCCGCTGACGTCTGACCCCATTGCCTGTGCGCCGTCCTTCGAACAAAAGGATCGGCACGAGGCCCATTGTTCTCCGTGAAAATTAGACGCATTGTGCAGTTTTCAGGGACGCTGCGGTGTGCAGCTGGAGTAGTATGTCACTAGATCATGTGTGGATGCAAGTGATTATTGGTGCTATAGACTGGATATGAAGTCCACTGCGGGAAGCTGCACAGGTCCAGGTGGCTGATGCTACATACCAACAGACGTCTCACCTCACCCTCTCCACCACCAGCCGTAAATTACCATCTCTTCTTTCATCGTTCTTAAATGAAGGACTCTTGAAGGACGATGCTCAATGCACCCCGACATTGACTGTCGGGGAAAGCGTTGATACCATGGAGGGCACGCCTCCATTGGCAATCTCCGGCTGAGGTGGTCTCACCACTGACTGCATCCCATGTTCTGCAGTCTGTGGGATGTATCATATGCACAGCTGTGCATTACAGAATGACAGCTGCCCCTGTAAAAATGGATATCTGAATAGCCAAGGATAATGGGCAATAAACTATCATGAGAGTAGTGCTCCGACAGAAGGAGGAGGATGAGAACGGATAAAAGTGGCCCATAGGCCGAGTAATGGTTAGGGCTTGGATGCTGTTTTCCAGTTAAAACACTAGGAGGCATCCTAGGACCCTTAAGGAAGGCACTTGCCCTGGATTGCTCTTGAAAAACATCCAGTTGTATGGACATGGGTGGAAAAATACTTGCAACTTTTTTGCTAAACTTCTCACCGAGCACCGAAATGTACAACATCAAATGTGAATCTCATTCAAATTGGCTTCCTTTTTCCAACCCAGAGCCCGAAATCACGCTGGGCTGGACATCCCAAAAAACTGAGCTTGAAGGAGGCTACATCTCACACTAATAATAATAATAATAATAATAATAACAACAACAACAACATGCTGGAATGGTTCAAGGACGCTGAAGATAAATCATCACTGAACATACTAGAGTGGATGAAAAGGGGCAAATTATAATGTTTAATACAATGTTAATAACATGGTATAATGTTGGTCATTTCTCTGGGTAGACTGACGGTATCTGAATGTGAAAGCGTTAACTCTTTTCTTTTACCGGGTCACAGTGCATTTCCCCATACAGTGAGGGCTGGTGCAGGGTACACCTCAAAGTACACTGTACATGTTTGTCATTTTTATATATACACAGTATATAACCATGCATCCTCAACAACAAACGGCATGTTTACCAGATTGCACAGGAGGATTATGCTTGGCATGAATACACCCAAGTGCTAAATTTCAGAAGCTTCCTAATGATCCAAAATGACAGCACAATCATATATTATTACCAACCTCTGTAATAGCGACTGTCATGATTTCATGGGCTAATTAATTACTGCTCTGATGTGAATGCATGCCGCGTCAAGAATTTGCCTTGTGCCATTAATGTGTGTAAAATGTGCACTGATGAGTTTAAATCAGCAAAACGTACAAAAAGGCAATCAAACACTAGATTACCCTATAGGGTCATTTGTAGCCCACTTCCAAAGAGGCACTATTTTACACGGCAGAAACACTGCTGTAATGTAACAGACAGCGTAAAAATGATGTTCCTTTATTGTTGTGATACTAGCCATAAACAGCACCAGAACAAACGTGTACACCACAGAAGGTCATCCAGGAAACGTGTCATAATATTTACAGTTAAAAATTCCAAATAAAACTTCTGTGGCTGTAGAGAAAATTGAACACTGGCAATCCAATCTCCTCTGATCGTGCTCCCGTTGGAGTCGAACACACGGAAATTTGAAGTGAATCTCAGTCCCTGATTTTCTCTAATGCTGTACACTGAGTATGAAATGAGGTTTTGAAACCCAAGAAGGGGTGGGACTATCACATGCTGTTAACTGTGGGTGGTTGGCATACTTCCTATCGGTTGCTCTGTCGGTTCCCATTGGGCTAAGCCACTCAGTTTGACTGGCAGTACCACCCACTGGGGGATTCCTCTTCAATCCTCTACAGTCACTATAAACATTTGATCTTCTATTTTGTTTGTATAAGAGGTTAGCTTTAAGGACAATCTGAAACCCCATATGAACGAAACTGCATGGAAAAAAACAATTTCTGCCACAGAGATAAATGGATAAATGTTATCGTCGCCATCCCCTTACGTTCCCATTCATCGCCCTTTACGTTGTGTGGGCTACTCTGTGACTTTCCTCATTTAATCCCCAGAATGGGTTCAAAATGACCTTTCCCAGCAGAGACTACCTCATGTCCTTTAGCGGGAATGGTTTCCTCCGTGCGTCGAACACATACCGTGCGTTTCATAAATCACGGTGGCCGACATCCCAACCAGCGAGCCCGCTATGAAAAACTTCTATAATTATAATAATAATTATAACACATAGTAAACAAAAATGAGAAAAGACCCAGATAAAAGGCAAAAAGTAATAGGACTAATGGCTTACAGTGTTTCTGACATAACTAGATGGAGTCTGGGGGTGCTAAATCCTCACGAATGAATATCAGCAGGACTGGGGGGGTCCCTCACTACATCACCGTTGCAGGACATGTGGCTTGTCCCCATTTGTCCCCCGCATACGTACCACCAGCCAGTTGACAACACAATGGAACCCCACCGCGCACCCTAATAACCAGACTGCCAGCGACCCAAATGGGATCATTGCCCTTTCATTAAAAGCCCCCACGTTAAATCCAACAGCTAATTTCTCCTGCAGTTTAAAGTGCTGCCTGAAAACATTTCACAGCCACATTGCATTTTTGGATTCTTGCAATTGAATGCAGGGCCTCCTTTTCAGACACACAACACTTTCTCCACAAAAAACAACCAAGGGACACAATATTATTGCAGGGAACTGTGGGGTCCTTTGTTCTGAGCATCTGCTGTGTAACTGTTATCCTAACAGCCCTTATTCCTGAGAGTCCATCCTCCAGGCTGCATCCAGCACCTAAAACTCAATCCTTCTCCTCTTCAGGGCCTTTGTCTTGCTAATTTCATTGAAGAGGATGACTAATTTGGTTTGCCGCTTCCTCATGCTATTAATACGATTCAGTTTTTATTCCTAATATTTTGCACAGTTTTACACAACCAGCTATAGATGTCAGGAAGTAGCCTTGAGCACCTCTAGCATAAAAATCAGGCAGGACCGCCGTGTGGAAAGCGTGCCCAGTTTGCGTTCCCCGGCACTGACAGCACCTAGAGCCTATTCTGAACGCAGTACACTGAAATGTCACGCCCTGAAACATCTCTCTAACAGCTGAGTGGACAATATATGACACATTACAGGACACACACAGTCATTTTACAAATACACAGTTCATTGCTCACAGTCCAGGGAATGGAAGAGAAGAATTTCATTTTTTTCTTTTTTTTTTTGGTTAGATAGTGCACAATGAAAAATGCTCTTTAGCAGAGTTGTTACCATGGAGATGAAGAGACATTCATTGTGAATTCGGTCTGAGCCTTCGTTTGAGAAAGTGATGGTAAACTTTTCACCACTCAAGTTGTTAAAATATTGCCTTCTACGGCAATTACCTCTACTGCTTAGCAATAATGACACTTTCAGCAGTCAGTCAATACAACATTTTGTTTTGATTAATGGTTTTCTGTTTAAGCTCATTAACCACAGCAACTGAGAAACAATGGATGCTGCTTGGCTTGGTCTTCTGCTGGGTCACAACTATAATCTCCTCACTGCAAGCTCACCATCGCTAAGTAGACAATTTGCTATCTAAACCCATAATCCCCCTTCCCACACAGACGTCCACAGATAGAGTTACCCAACCTGTTCTCGTGGTGCAAAAGGTCACGCCATTCTAAACATCTGGCTAATTAGCACATTTTCTAATTACAAATAGAGCGTAACTATGCTGTACCAATACCAGATAATAACCATTATAGCCCACTGTGTGGGAAAAAAGCTGTGTATCCTAATTGGAAATAAGCCAATTCCACCAATGCAGCAACCCAATGGTTCTTCAAGCGTGGATAGATTGATAGAGGCACTCTGATATGTTCAACAATCGAGCTAGCCGGATTCACACAATATTTGTGCCGGTTCGATAAAGGGTGTGATTGACCTTTGACCTTGCGCTCTAAAGCCTCTGCTGGAACGCTTCCAATTAGGCGGACTCATTTTCAGGCAGCAGAGCTCGCATTGACCGAGACGTTTAAGCAGGCGAGCTACAAAATAGAAAGGCAGATGAATACAACAGCACTCGATAAGGGCCTCAAAAGTGCAGCCGGTGATGTGGATCAAATATGGGAAAAGGCAGAAAGAAAAATGGCCGCCGAGCCACATAAAAAGCACGGTGAATATTCAGACTTACCGAACTGTCGTGGAGCCAGAAGGTGAGAGGGAACAACTGAATGAACAGTCACTATGGTGATTATGGTCTTCACACTGACGTCCTTAACAGCGTGTCCACGTTTCGAAAGAGTTCACATAATTTAATTAATAGCTATTTGTAAAGTATGACAAAATTTAACGAGCGATAACAAATGGGCAGACAAATTAAATGCATACAAAAGTAGTATAAAGTATACAGAAAAAAATACATCAAAGGAGAGAAACGTAAAAGCTATAAAACAACAAAGAATCTTAATACCCCAGAAATGCAATACCAGAGTCTATGTATTTAATGGCGTTTTATTTAAGCAATTACTCAACGATAATCCATCCATCCATGATGCAGAGGACTGAAGGTGAACACCCTGGACAGTGAGCCAGTCCGTGACAAAGCATACGCCTTTAGTACATAGAAATGATCACACAAAACAAACAATACACCTCACCTATACAGTACAATCATACTTATGTCAAGTGAAGTCCTCTTTAACTGTTAGGCAATTACAAGAATAGCGAAAAAGAAATGCTCATTTCACTACCTCATAACTACAACAAAGACCACAGGGGATAAGAAATAGTGGCCCCAGTTGATGAAGCGCGTTCTTAAAAAAAATTGCAGGACCCCAAAGGCATGTAAATAAATCCCATAATAGTGCTCCCCCCAATCCATATTACATCAGGTTCCATTCCATTGAAAAGCACTTGTCAACCAGAAAAATGGCAGCTCACTCCAAAGCGTGCGACGGTCGTAAAACACCCTCGTGCTCCACTGCCAGGCACGGCCCAAACAAACGACAATGGTTTCCTATGCCATCAATTTCATGACATCCACCTCATGAATCCTTGTCAAGACTGCGGTCCCGACCAGACTTTCGAAGACTCTCCACCCCCCAGCAGCCAGAGTCAGAGCGCCATTGGAGAGTCACAGTCAGGTTTGAAACTGGCCGTTGCCCATTACGGCAGTCCTGTCCGATGTACTCAGGTACGAGAAACTGTAACAGCTAGGAGAACCTAGCCTTTTCACTCATGGATGACCTCTCCAGGTCTGAGGAAGAAGTGGTGACCATTTAGTGATTAAAAAAATATCATAATTTAATATAAAATACCATCTAGTGGATGAGGGTTCTTGGTGTGCTGTAAAACGAAGTTGGTAGCCACGTTTCAAACAACGGCTCCCTCAGTGAGTTGGTTCTCAAGTCGAGTGGAGTGAAGTAGGGGTGTCAACTCTCTCCCCTCCTTACAGAGGGTCTCACGCTCTGGGATGGACCTCTCAAAGTGTTGGGTGTCTACGTTCTCTGGAAAGGTGCTGCCCGTGTAAACAGAAAAAAAAAAATGTCTGAATGTGGCCAGATAGACGATGGGGCTGTGGAAGGCCAGGTCCCTGTCCTACTTAAGGCCCTTGCCTTAAATGTAGATATACTTCCCACACTGCTCTACATGGCCCATGTATACTCCAGGCCCCGGGTGATGAAGAGAGGCTTGACTAGAGATGTTTTCAATCTCACGTGGGGAAGGAAGTATGACTAGGTGAAGTGGTAAGTGATACATCTCTGAAAGGACAAGGAGGGGAGAGATGTAGCTAACTTCCCTCTCAAGTTTGATAGCCTGTTCTTCACTCGACTCTGTAAATGTCTGGTGGCTCCCCTAGAGCAGCCCCACCAGTGTTTTGTCAACCTGTGACTGGCCCTGCCCATGTGATGCCTGGTGAAGTCATGGTGCAATGCTGGACTCAAGACTGAGACTCTGCTGGACCACTATAACCATGCAGTAAGATGGAGTAAGGGTGTTCAGTGCATGGTCTGTGCAGGAAAGTGGATGACAGGAAAGGTTGTGTTGTGCTATACCAATGCGATTAAGGGGGGGCACTCAGGTCCTGAGACGCCCTCCCCTCCCTAGATGTGCTTGCTGATCAGCATTACCAGTCGTGAACTTTGGAATGTAAGGTCGGGGTTGATTTGAGCACTGGAGAAGTTCGTGGCTGATGTGAGTTTCAGAATGGAGTGGGACATCATCTTGTGGGGCTACCATGATGCCAAGGAAAGGTGGAAGAGCCTTTTCTGGCTTTAGCATCATTTGAGGTTTGTTCAACGTCCTGATGAAGTATGTACAAGACCTTTTTAACCGAGCACTTAAGTGTAATGTAATTTCTCGTTGTAGTGCTCTTTAACTTTTCTGTTTCTGATTTAAAAGTTGGCTTGTTATATAATGAATGATTTTAACTATTTTGTTAGTTTTATCTTCTGTGGTTCTAAACATTTAACAAATAAGAGCTTTTTTATTACTTTTATTGTTATATTTGTGTTTAGTTAACTTTTAATTCCTAGTTTGATGTTTGCAATTGTTTGAAATGAGAAGACTGATTTTAGCTCCAATTGATATTGAATAAATTGATTTAAAAAAAGAAAAAACAACACAACACTGCCTGGTATGAAGAGATAACGAGAGTCGACCCCGCGTTGACAAGGCCGGATGATGACTGAGATCCCATTTAAATGCATCGTTGCTTTCCAGATTATCCATCAATCTTCCAGCCACTGGGGGGCCTCTTCCAGGGAACACAGGGCACAAGGCAGAAGTACACACTGGATGGGACACCAGCCTATAACAGGGAACAAGACAGGGATACACCCTGGACGGGATGCCAATCCACCAGAGAGAACGCACGCGCACACACACACACACACACACACACGCACGCACACACGCACGCACGCACGCACGCACGCAGTGGACAATTTAGAGATACCAATCCACCTAGCCCAATGTTTTGGGGCTGTGGGAGGAAATGGGAGTACCCAGACATCTCCAAGCATCACTGGGAAGCAGATAAACATTCTGCTGAGACGACGGATCAACGTAAATCCGCACAATCTTTGTGGCGCCTCATGTTTCTGTTTTGCCGAGAGAAGAAGGTGTAGAAAGGACTGGGTTTGGAAACAAGTCTGCCATTTTTAATCAAGCAAGGTGGTAGGAAGTAAAAAAGGAATAATTACAGGATGAGCCATTTTTAAAAAGGCCTTTTTTTAAACGGCAACAGAGGCAATCAGTCACATCAGCCAAGGGTATCGATTTTTCACAAACCCGGGGAGATTTGAAATTTGTAAATAAACCAGTGCAACACCGCATCACTTGGCTTTAATTATGCAAGTCTTTTTAATGACCAAGAGCAGAAAATTTGGATTCTTTTCAATCACACATGCCAGGTGAATGTTTAAGAGCCGTGCCATTCTACTTAACAAGGCCAGGATTCTTTGCTGTTGTCAGAGGCACCATCTTCGTGGGACACCGCAGGGCTTTTTAATCACTTGGGAGTCTTAAAGATATCACAAAAACCACGGGCGTCGTCAGGTAAAAACGCCATCAGGCGGTGCGTCCTTTTAGAGACGACTGCCTTAAGCCATCGTGACACGTAACAGCATCACTGCCTCAAAAGAGGCAACTGTTACCCTAATTAACAGCCCCCCCTAGAGGCACAGACGACGATATGAAACAAGGTGCACTTTGGCTGTGCAACAGAGACACATCACACCCATGGTACTAATGATGGAAGCAATTAATTTGTCAGAACCCCTGCCACCATTCCTGGCTGAACGTCTGATGGGATACAATGCAGAACCAACTCCCAGCGGTCCAATAAACTCGACTCACTGTCTGTGGGTTAGCCTCAGTGCCCTGGGGAGAGATCTGACCCAAACCCCCAATTACCAACAAAAGCAGTCCCCAAGACCACCCTCTCCCCCTGCTACTTGCTCCACAAAGATATGAATTTGTAATGAGAAGGTTACTGAGAGGCTGAAGCATTTAGTGCAATGTGCATTATTCAAATTTACATGCACCTAAACCGCCCCTGCTGCCATGTTCATTTGTAACACGACTTATTTGCTTAGTGGATATCATCACTCAGAGGAAGACATGCAGCTTGTAACATTACAGGGATTTAATGCCTGCCCAATTTAATGGCTAGATGTTCATCAAAGGGACTGAGGTGTAATAGCATCCCTGGAGGCTGGAGGGAGGGGGTCAAAGCTCCACATGGGATTTAAACCCTTAACCTACAAGCCAAGTACATTAACCACTTCTATTGATGCCTCATGATTAAAGCAAAACACACAAGGGCAAATGTTCCGTCTTAAAGGAATAACAAAATGGGGGGGGGGGGGGCAGAGGTGCATTATGGGATGCAAAGGTGTCAGTGCCCATTAACCTGTTAATCCATAAGGTACTGACATTTGAGAGGAAGCTCACTATAAATCGAGGACCTTGAAACACTGCCACATAGGTACAGGCAAAAACATTAGCCTGTGCCACTCCTCCAAACTTAAACGTATGATTCTTTGTATAACTTATGTTGTATAATAAAGTTAAAAACTGAAGAAATACAAACATAACCATATCACCTACTGGACCAGAAGCAGGCCTCACATGATGTTTAAGTAATCCTTTAAAGAAACGATTTCAAGAAGCACTTCACAAATCTGTGAAAGTGAAAAACAATATTTAAATAGAGGTTAATACTGCCTCACAGCCACGGACTCTCTAAGAGTAGCTAATGTAGTATGGATTTTAAATATTGTCTTTATCCTTGCATAGTCTTTCCTTCGAAAGAGCTCAGATGCACAAATGCGGTCTTTGCTCATCGACTGTTGATGCCAAGTACGGCCAAGTCAGGCACCACCAATCTCTGTGCTGGTCCTGGCCATTCAGAGCCGGCTCCACCGTGTCCTGTTCATCCAGACACAGTACTGACAGAGGGCAGTTGCAGCCAGGCTGAAAGCCCATCCACCGGACAGCCAACGAGAGCCAATTTCAATCAGCCATTTCGGACCTGATGTACGAAAGGCTTGCAGCTCACCCATCTTCCACTTGCGGTGTTAAGTACAATTTGCGGCGGGCCTTTCCAGAAACGTTTGGTCGTTTACCGCTCACCACCTGCATGGCCCAGGCTTATCTAAGCAGTGTACAATTAAACCTTCACCACTTAATTTTAATGAAAAGAAAATTATTTTAAAAAGTAGCAGTGTATCTGTTCATTAATGTTCAGATGAGTAGAAAAGCTGAAGTTGCAAGACACGGGTTACACCTCAGAAATCGACGACGATGATGATGATGATGATGGTGGTAACAACAACGATACAATCATGACAGTGGTCCACAAGTATAAAGGACATAAGTAAAACATAGTGTATGTCTAACAGTAGAACAGCTCCATGGCAACATACAACAGAATACGAAGGCGAGAAAAATAAAAGAACCCAGTAAAAAAAAAAAAAAAAAAAAAAAAAGAAGGCATGTACTTTTCAAGAACAAGAATTATTAACCTTTAGTCAAAGTCAAACTTCTTTATGGTTTAGTGGTAAACCAGCAGCACCAGGTCATATCCTGGTGTTTAAGGCATAGCTGGCCTCCTACTCCCTGGTTCTCCAAGGACCAGGTTTTAGCAGAGATTAACCAAGACTTTCAGTCACACATGAAAACTCAAAGCTGGACTTTGACCAAGGACCAGACTTCATCTGCCAGGATGTGACTTTACAGTTTTCAGGAAGTGGAAAAACGAGCTGCATGGATGTCCACTTCCATTGCAGGCATGTCCCCCTCGGTGGCTGGAGATTCAGGTCTCCTGAATGCTAACCTCCAAAATG
The DNA here is from genome assembly GCA_009936485.2 of Gymnarchus niloticus. Lineage (NCBI taxonomy): Eukaryota > Metazoa > Chordata > Actinopteri > Osteoglossiformes > Gymnarchidae > Gymnarchus > Gymnarchus niloticus. The sequence goes on along the minus strand of JAACJT020022842.1, from coordinate 12,441 downwards.
AGAGTCACTTGGTATTGAAGGATACCGATTCCAAAAATACATTAATATTTAATTTTCTAACACAAGCATATTTCATATTCCATATAACAAGAAGAAAAATTGTAGCAATCCAAGACCAATTGTGGAAAGTGGGCTATCAGATAAATTTAATGTCCCTTTTTTTGCTAACATTTTCCTTCTGTAAATAATGAGATTGATTCAACGTACTTTGGAATCAACTACAACAAAAGCAACGCAATTCATTTCTGATTCCTAATCTCCAAGTACTTTCTGTTTAAATTACCTCAGAGTAGGCTTCATGAATAATAATCCCCTTTGCTATTACTGAAGGCTGCCAGGGGACACAATTCAAACATTCTTACAAAAAAGTCCATTAGCATAACTTCTAGTGTTCAACTCTCATTACTAAGAAGAGTGAGGAAACCCAACTAGCCTGGTCTCACTCACTAGACTGAGTGGGTGACACACACACACACACACACACACACACACACACACACACACACACACACACACAGTTCTTCTTTAACTTTTAGAGGAGCACTTCTTAATTCTGCATGTCTGAACTGAGTCTTCAATTTCATCTCTCCTGAATGCACACCCCCGTGTCGACTTCCTTCCCTCACACCAGGAGCTCTAATCATCCGCCGCCAGGGTCCCATCGCCAAATTAAAGTAGACGGAGCGATGAACTAACGTGGAGCCTGAATTTTTAATCACGTCAGCCTCCTCATTTCGCTCGCACTGGTCGCCGCGCAGTCACTGCATTTCACTTTTACATCCACTGCCCTGCGACTCTCTGCAGATAACAACTCACGGCAAATAAATGCATGTAAATAAACATCCATGTATGAGGAGTCTTCTGGAGGATGCGGCGTTTTAGCATCTAATGGTGCGCGGAAGAAAAATGAAATCTAAACCGCAAGCCACCGTTAAAAGGTCCACGGTAGACACACGGTAGTGACTGCAGCTGAGATTTACACAGCTTTGGTGCGCCGTTACCGTATGCCAGTGTTGCATCGATCACCTGTATGAGAACGGTCTTACAGAACGACACCGTGTCAAAGTAGTGCAAATTGAAATCACCAGGGTCTTTACATAACGGTTCCCTCATCTTGCATTCAAGAGCAAGTTATTATGCTGCATAAATGCTTCCCTCTGGCAGCTGCGGGGTAGAGGACAACTACAATACCCTGGGAATAAAAGAAGTACCATTATTTGCTTAGATGGTGACAATATGGACAGAAAGGTGCGTGTAAGGTCTGGAAGATCCCACACGTTGATTAATTTCAGTTGTCCCACAGTGAATTGGCCAGGGCCATATGGACTACAAAAAAAAATGTAGATGCTGTAATCAGGGACATATGCATAAGCCTAATACAGATGTGTCACCTCTAACCTACGGCTGCCGAGATTGACCTGACGTGACAGGGGCTGTGATAGCTGTCAGACCTGAACAGATGACTGAGTGATGGGGAAGGGGGTGCTGGTTAACCCCCTGCCTCCATTTAGGCCTGTAATACCCTGTGCCTGTAGCTGCCTGCAGGTGAATCTACCCTCGGCCCCTGTATGTCTCTAGCTAATGACAACCCACAATGCATTGCCAAAGCCAATTTAGTCATCCTTGGGATAAAATGGAAGACACACTGAGCTCTCGTCATGATTGTTAACCTTCCTTGGTCAAATATGTATGCAAATTAGATTTTCATTAACTCTGTGTTTTTAATGTGTATATGGTTATTTTGTGTTATGAGTTTCACGCTGAGTGCCAAATTACCCTGAATTTCTGATATTACAGATATGAACATTAGAGTGCATTTAAACACCTCAGTTCTGTGCAGGGTCATTGCGGTCTAATTACCTTATCAATTAAAAACAAACATACTGCACTATTGAGACAATACAGTTTATAAACAAAAAACAGGAAAACCTATTATTTACAGATAAGATACAAAACAAAGCTTGTACAGTATATTCTGTAGTAGGTCTCAGTAGAAGAGTCGCATAATTCTGGAGACCTATTCCTGTACTCCTTCTCTCCCAGGGATCTGCTCCAGCCTTGCTTAATGATACCGTGTCACAACCTCTCCTCGTGTATAAAGGCCCTGTGCCACACGTCCAGGGATTTAGCGCCTCGCCAGCTGCCCCGTATGAATATGCATGGAGCCATTAGAGTCGCGGCGCAGTCATCTGACCCAGACGGCAGCGGGTTCCTGAAGAGGACGTCGGCGCTGATGGAGGAGAGGGAGGTGATCATCTCGATGTGTGTCTCCCTACGAGGACATGGATGAGGCGACCCCCTCGACGGAATGACTCAAATAAATCACGACTCCGATCGCTCTGCTGAGGGTCTGTGCAACGTTTATTTCTTACGCAGAAGGTTCGTGACAAAACGAAATTCTGGCATCAGCCAAATCATGCAATCATGAATAACGATCACATTTATTCTGAACTATTTTAATGCCGTTTAACCGATAATCATACAACACGTACAAACTGAACTACCACTAATAAAACTTGAACTGCTTTCGGGATCACTGATATAATCTCCCTTGTCAATGAAGTACGGGCTCACTGAATCCATACTGAATCAGAGAATCAATCAATCAATCGGTCATCACAAGTCGACACTCAGCTGATAATATTGAGTATGTACGATAAAATCGTGTATGACATATACGATCAAAAATTAATGCAAAACATACTGCCGTGCTGCGCTGCTGAAGGGATAATCACATTTTAACCTTAAGGACATTAGATTTAGCTTTATCCGACGTCAAAAGCCATGTAGGATTACAGAAAAGGAGGATCTATGGCTATGCGCTGACTAGAAAGGAGACAAGCTCAGATGACGTGCCCGTAACGACATCACCCAGCAGTCAGCTGACAGAACATGAAGCTGGATGGAGGGATATAAGACCAGACTTTGATAATCTGAAGAAAAGTCAACTTATCTTCATTCAACACTGAGTACACTCAGTTAAGAATTAGTTTTCTTATACAGGATCCAGCCATCATTATGATTTATAAATCATAATTACACTTGCTATCAAAGATTATTTTGTAATTCTTATAGTCTAAAGCAATCAGCAATAGTGTTAGGTCAAATTCAGTTCAGGTGGCAGAAAGTTCTGGAACCTCTTAAGTATAAACATTTATGTATTCCCAGTATTTGTAATTTTTAATTTCTAAAAGTGTGTTATCAGTTAAAATGTTCTTAGACAAAATACTGGCTTTCTGTATGTGTGTAAGTGTGTGTATGGTCAAAGTTGATGAAGTTGTCTGTACGGAGAGCAGGTAAGGACAGTCTGAACAGCACACTTCTCCAGGGGTCACGACACCAGTCATTCGCAGATGAGAATTCGCAAACACCAGAAGATCTTGTCAGTGACAAAGGCACTGATCCTCCCAGACCAAAGACCAAAAGTTTGGAATCTCCTGTACACAATCCATTAAACTTTAACTTCTTGTAAAACGTTTATTTACTCTAACTCCATAATTAAAATGAAAATCCTCTCTCACCTATTTGGGACTTCTGTAAAAGGTGTGCCACAAACAGAGACAAAAAAAAAAAAAAACACTGCTTTTTTAAGCGACAGTCTGATCTTGAAGCAGCCAATCAATAATCAGCCGCAGGAGACACGCTAATTACACTCTAATATGCAGAGGTGAGTCCCCTGGGCGTCGCCGTTTTTCATTTGCTGATCAAGCGCCATTCATCACTTGGTATTATAGCCCTCCTCCCTGCCTGCACCTCCATTAAAAAACCCTTCCAGACCGACTGTGATTAGGATTGAAGATGTGATGTGCTTCTGGGGGACTTTCTGGAAGGGAACAAGCTGAGATTTATTAAGATACACTCTAAGTGCTTGTCCAGCAATCCGCTGTCCTCCACCTCAGCTACATCAGTAACTGCTGTTTGCATCAGAGCCGTATATAAATATCATCTTCATTCCACAGTGCCATAAACCTGCTCTTAACGGTACTCGTATATACAGGACCCTCTAGCTCTGAATGTGTAAATAATCTGGCTATGGAACCAGCAGTTGTGGTGATTCGGTATCCAGTCTCAAGTGGAGCTGAGTGTTGAGGGAGAGCCTGGTTTTAAAAAAAAGCTTTTGTTGGAAATGTGAGATTTGATCGTAATTAACTGACAAACATTTTAAGAAAAAAAAAAAAGTCTCATCTGCTATGAAACAGACTGACATCTTGGCTGATCTGTGCTCTCATCAGAGATGACAGAAGCATCAAGTCTGTTCAGTGAGACTCCTTCAGAAGCAGGACCTTGCCATTTAAACTGCCCGTCTCACGTGTACTGCATTTAAAATCCACCTGTCACACACACACACACACACACACACACACACACACACACACACACACAGCCATGTGCTCAATTGTTTTCAGAAGCCTCTTTGTTTGCTACATGCTGACTAACTGTGGTGTAAATTCTCACTGTGGTTGCTTTGCTATCAAAAGCGTATGATTAGTCAAAATGAGGAAACCCTACTGCTTGCCTGACCCAGAGAAAGAAGCAAAAACCCCAATCAACAACTCAAAACAAGCAAAACAGATCTTCTCCTGCATCTTCATAGGAAGTTTAGACTCTCAGGGTTCTACCCCTCCTTCTAACATGTCTAATGAACATTTCTACATAAAAAGAGCTCCACCCATTGATTCAGGAGATTTCCTATTGCTACTAAACACGTATTTGAATGTCTAAGCAATTCTAAGCAAAGCCAACCTGATTTGAGAATTTGAGACGTGAATTTTTCTTCTTTTTCCAGGAGGAAGTGAACACACCAGAAATCTTGCGAGTCATCACAATTTTCAGGTACACACCACACTTTCTCAGACCTTTTCAGCAGTTCAGTCAAGTCTCCTCACCAAAAAAGCTCATACGTAGGTCTCATTGATCCAATGGCGTTCAACAGTACCCAAGTTCAAAATCCAATTGTGGCCTCCAATGCCTTCAAACTGCACTATAATTGTATGTTCCACATTAGCTGGCCATACTCTACATGTATCTCCATAAATATGGATACAGAAGTACGGATGCCTGCATTTTATGTTTCTGTTACTCTGTTGTGTACTCCAGTCTCTTCCCATAATACAATAAATACGTGTTTAGGTCAACTGGCATCACTAAATCGCCCATAGCGTGTCTGGGCACTACATGGGCACTAGAGGACAGAGTGGGATGACTTTGTCACTCTCGGGATGCCTGACTGACAGCAAATTGGGCAACTTACAAAGCGGCTGGGTCATTCTTTATTTTTACTCATTTAGCAGATGCTTTTCTCCAACGCGGCATACAATGAGGCAGATGCAACACAAGCTTGCAGCATTTTAAGGAGCTACCCAATGGCACGTTTCCACCGCATGGGACTGGCTCGACTCGTTGTTGAGCTTGACTCAACTGTACTCGTTTGGCGTTCCGTTTCCATTGCAGAAAGCTGGTGGTCATGACACTGCACGCAATTCCCGTAACGTCATCTTCAACGTGACAAACAGGAAAGAACAAGGGATGATATGGAAGGGATTCTGTATTTGATTCTCGATATGTGGCTATTTGTCACAGCAAGGAGAAAACAGACAGACGGTCCACGGTGGTGACTTTGCAAACAGTGAAAGATCTGAAACAGACATACACAGCATGCCCATTTTAATATGTAATAGTAGTTGACCACGGCATGGTTTTGCGGGCGTCCACACTGGTTAAAGTTAGAAACAGCAGATGGGTCGGTTGAATCCAAAATAGCTTGCTAAAATGCTTTGCCCAGTATACCCCGTCGTGTGTTGATGACGCAGTGCTGTTGAATCTCTCTGACCAATCAGTAGCCTGCAGCATTTTCAAGTGACCATCATGGTACCCACTTGGAACGGCTGGAACCGCGGCAGAGACGGCACCAAAAAAGAAGTACCAGGTACCATCCTCAGGTTTGCCTAAGCAAAAAATGGCAAGTCGAGTCGAGTTGAGCTGATTCCATGCAGTGGAAACGCGCTATAAGACACAAGTACAACTAGGCTGTTTCCAATGAGGGACCAGCAACCAAGGACAGGTTAGCACTGAATTAGCTCTCTTAGATGAGCCAACTCATCACACCACAAGAATTAGATCATTGCGCCTAGCCTGTCCTTGCCCGACACGCATATGGTAAACGAGCTTAATGCTCTTAATAAAATTAGCTACTGGTGTGTAGATGAGCCTGTCCCGTAACCTCAACCCTGGCTAGAAATATTCACAGAGTGAAAGTGGACTTCCTTCTGGGGTGTCCCTGGAAATCATGCTCTGTGTTTCCACGGTGACCCAGAACCGGACTAGCAGTTATGGAATATAAATCGATGGATAAACAAAGGCAGCATACAGCATGCAAATCAAGTCCAATTCCATTTCTCTGGAAGCATCATAGGTCAGTGTTTGAAATCTGAAAGCTGATCACATCACACGGTGTCACTGTACGCCCAGACCAGTGTCCCAGCCATTAAAACAAAGTGCCCTCCGGTCTATGTTTTTCAGAATGGTTCGAGGGAGTGTGCTGATCTAATGGTATCCTAGGGCAACAGTAAAGTACAACAACATATGATATCTACCCAGAGGTGAAACAACAGCACCCTGTTTCGGCTCAGGAACGTCAACACCATTGTGAAACGTTCCCAGGTCCTGGCTGTGATTCCCTTTCATCGCAAAATGCTCCATGGTACATCCTGAGTGAAAACAAGACTCTGGTTTGGAGGCAACGAAAAAACACTAATGACTGTAAAGAATGTGCAAGGATGTAAAAACCATAGCTAAAACAAGATGCCTCACAGTATTGCTGAGCCAGATGATTTCAGTCTGTGGGTCAGAATGACACAAATGGAATGACACGCACAGATGAAAATAAATTAAAGTCCTATTTGTTTTCTGTGTAACCAGAAAATCCCCAAAACCATAATCTTTGAGATTCATCATCATTCTCTATAAGTAAATGGCACTGAGCAGATGATTGGACAAATCTGGGCAGCAGTAGAGGTTCCTGGATGTGTAGTTAATCCTCTTAGCATGGTGCATTTTACTCAGCAACTAATGACCCTTCTCAGCTTTCACCCCACAGAGACAAGGCTGGTTCTCCCTGGGGGGCAAAAAAGAAAAACACTGACACTAAATGCGTATGATAGAACAGCGCCGGTGGGGGTGTTTTAAAAGGCTTGTGTTTAGCTTTATAATCTGAACAAATCATTCTGCTGCTTCATCCCTCCAAGGACCGATCCAACCTTAGACCACCTCAAGATCATTAAGGCCAAAACCCCTTAATGGATTATTTTAGAAGGACCCTTGAGGCTTCGGGTTATTAAGGTGTTTTTTTTTTTTTTTTTTTTAAAAGTAAAACAGACTTCAAATATGATCCTGTCTTTTGGTCAAAATGATCAACTCAAACCGCGATAAGGTAAAGAAAAAAAAAACCCACAGGAAAGAGCAGGAACTCAAATCGTACTGTGGAAATGATGCTATTTTCTGCATTTTTGCAAAATGGTGCCTAAGAACATTTGGGATCTCAAGTTACAGAGAAGCATAACGATCTGGGCGTGTTTACTGTCACATGCTCACCTGTTTACGATAAGCATAAACAAGAAACAGATGTGTAACAAAATCCACTGTTCCATCAGTCCGTGGCCTGCTGAGCTCTTTGGTCCTCTGCAGTGAGTCTGACGCTCTGACATGGGTACAGGTGTGGTATGTACAAGGCCAACATCTCTCCATCTAGCTAGCAAGTCAAGGTCAAGTGTTTCAGAGCAGGACGCCATGTCTGCACATCAAACTCCAGTTAAACATCAACATGTACAATTCACAGGGAAACCACACAGTACAGTGGTGAACACAAATCAATGAATAGTTACATCATCTATTTAATTGGCTGTGTGTTTAATTATACACCTGTCTCAGCAATGAGTATGATTTAATTACCTCAAGTCCAAAAGTATGTGAACCACCCCTTTTAAGTAGTGTCCCAATACTTTTGTCCATATATCTTACTATATCTTACTACACATATCTTACTACACAACACAAAAGCCACATTAAGACTGATAAACCATATAAAACAAAAATAATATTTATGACCTAGTGACAGGCTGGCATTCTATTGGGAGTATATGCTATATTTTGTCCTGTGTTTCCCTGGACAACCTATAACGGCACCCTTGTACTGCATAAACAGTAATAGACAGATGTATTTAATATTTATTTGTATTATATCTCTTATTTTCAAACAGTATTTTGTGATACAGATTAATTCAAAGCGAATCAAGGAATTTTACAATAAATGAATATAGTACATCTCTATAGGCCAGCTTCAGGCCTCGAATAGATCTTTATATAAAACGCTTAGAAGGGCATTGGGTGCATAACCTAAGAATGAGAAATGGATTCTTAGGGATATTTTACAGCTGATAAAATTCATATGGCAGTGAGTTCATATAAAAATTCATATAAAATACAGCATTACTGAGACAGTAAATGTATAAAGTATTAATTCAATGCAGATACGGTTTGAGAGTCAGCCAGTTCCGCCAAGGTTAATAGCCGCTGGGATAGACGTGGATATTCAGATTGTGGAGCTATAAGTAAGCATGATGCCCAATGGGGAAGACTGTTCAAACTCACCGGTGCATGAAAGATGCCATGCGAGTCCCTCCACCACTGTGTCATGCTGAGAAAGATCACTTATATTTCAGAAAAATCTCAAATTGACTTTCAACAGTAAATCATTAACTCAAAATAGCTGGCTTAGGGTACGGCTGGAGCTCGATGCGCTGTCTGGATGAGGAACGGCAGAGAAGCCACACCACAATGCTAACCGATGGGCGACAGGAACGACAGGGCATGTCCAGGAGGGGACATGAGACGTCCAGCTGGGGTGTCGCCGGCCCGTTAAAAGTGTTTCCATCAAGAAGAATACACGTGCACACTCTGGTTGAGAGAAATCTAAACACACAACTGAAAAGTATACGTAAAACTAACAATCACTTCTTTGATGAGTGTTATTGGAGACAATTAAGCACGCAGCGTTGCGGAGAGTATATCTGATGTTATTTCTGATTGCGGTTATCGAAATCAAGCTGACACACGGGTTTATTACAAGGCATGAACCAAATTGTTTAAATTACTGAGTTATCAGTGGTAATTTGCACTGATTGTACATCTGAGAAATCTCATTTTCGCATGTCTAAAACAGGCATTATTCTGAGAGTTTCGCAATGATAAGATTTCACAAAAACAAAATCCAATGGCATCATGTACTCTGTTGGAATTAAGATTATTGATGACTCAAAACTTGAAACTGAAACTTGAAGCCCCTCCTTCATCAGCCATATGACCTCTTCGTACAGAAAGTATTTCTCAGACTATAGATGTTACCAGGGTGGTTGGATTTCGCCATGCATATGCTGAAATTCTGATATGCAAAGACACCCACATTCTCACCCGTCCATGTTACAATGATGCTCTCAGGTCTGTGGGTTATGTAAATCTGCTTTGGAATGTGACAAGATGACATGGAGTGCCATGCTAATTTGGCAGGGTTTATAATTAAGCATTAATTGTGGAAGCAAAGGACGGTAATGCAAACGAGGCATCTGTGAATGAAGCAGAGAGCGAGTGACAGCTACGTTCAGGTTCAAACAGTACGTGTCAGCAACAGACTGAGGAAGTCGACAAACGTTCTGGAAAGGTCCATACGCAGCACGTTCTGTTTTCAAGCCTGATCCATCTGGGGAATAAGTAAATATACTCAACCCTCAGCTGGGAATGTCAGGGACACGAGCGACATGGTGTCAAACACCATCTAAAACAAAGTAATTATACTTAAAGGCAGAAAATCTACTAAACTCCATCACAATTCATTAATTATTGGAAAGTTGTTGCTACGCTGTTTCACACATGCGATGTGCCATTCAGCATGACATATTTACTGATGGTATTTGGAGAAGGAAGACTGGCTGTTATATACACAAACCTGCATACCTTTCTTCCACAGTCTTCCTTTAATTATCCCTGCTTGATTGTTTAAATGATGCTAAAAATATTACATAGTACATTTGATGATTTCAGCTGTTTTGATGCATGTCCAGGAAATACCTTAATGCCTTTTATTCTAGGACGGAGACTTGTGGGCTTAAATAGCGACAATTAACTAACAATAGGACCAATTAAATCAAGGAAATGGTTTGGAATAAAAAACAGCAGACTCACAGGCTGCCAGAAGTTTTTTAGCCCTGGTCTGGCTTTCACAGCTTGAACCCTGGGTACAGATGTCCCATAACCACAGAGAAGATAGAGATGTTCAGGAAAAGCTTTCAAGATGGTGTCCAGTGCAGTGAAATCCAGAGGGAAGAGAGCATTATGGGAGATTTACCCTGACATGCAGTAGGTGTATGATAAAACCGGACCAGGTGGTGCAAAATGAAAGCCTGGTCACAGGCTGTGTGAAAAACACACACCAAAAAAAAAAGCGGGCATAGAGAATCCTGTCAGATCAGCTCTGAGATGAACCTGAGTATTTTTTACGAGCCAAGCTAAGGAATCCCTCCGAGGAACCAGACACCAGCACAATATATCCCCATTTGCTCAGTGGAACCCTTAAATCTGGTTCTGCTGCTTTCATGGAGAATTAGCATCGCAGACGGACTGTAATAAAACCCTGATTCTCACAGGCGACTGAAGGCATTTTCCCTGCTAAGCCCCCTTTTTTTCCTTACTTTGATTCTTTTATTCCAAAAAAGTGTGTACTCAGCAAATGATACCAGCCCATATACTCCCGGCACAAAAAAAGTTCCATTTCACAAAGAATTTCAGTTCTTGTGATGGTAAACATGTAACGCATTTAGCGTTCACCTTTAAAATGAGTATTCAGCTTGAACCATATAGTTTCCATCTGCGTAGACTGGGTTCTGTGTACCACAAGACTGTGTAACAGCTACCATTAGAAGAGAAGTAAATCAGACAGGAATTGAGAGAACAAGGATTTGGGAGTGCCTCTGAAATTTGAGGACGCCTCTACATGTTTGAGAAACACAGCGAATCCGAATTTCCTGAGCAGAGAATCTGGGTCTTCATTCAACCTTGACCTTCACACAGATTCAGACTGAAGAAACAAACTCTAAGTGCCACATCCTGAAGAAGCAATGATGAGAAATGGATATCGCTCATCGCTTCAAATGTGTATTGCCCAGAAAGAGGTGGACAGCTCCTTCTTGGCCCCAAGATTCAAGCAAGCGGAGTGCTTGTGACACAAACTCATCTCTAGATTTTGGCACCGGCCCATCAGGCCAATATGACATGAGGGGGCTTCACACTGCCCATGGGAATGGATCGACCCATCCTAGACAGCAAACAAAACCTCAGTGTACGCTGAAGTACAGCTACATTAAAATATACAAGTTAGTACAAGCTTTAGATTACAAAAGCATGAGGGCTTTTTCTGTACGTGTGACTCAGGGGCTGCCAGTGTCGGGTGGCTCGCCCTGAAGGGCAGGTCACGGAGATTAATCCCAGCAGAAGAGGTGTGGCTGACTGCAGACCTTGCTTACCGGGTGGTGATGTCATAAAGGTTTTACCGTGTAGCATAACTAAAAGGACACCGAATTCAATTAAAGCAGCTAAATTACCCTTAAGACTCTGCCGAATACTCAATCGAAATTATTTAACTAAACTTAACTGAAACTTTGACAGCAATAAATCAGCGTAGGAAGGAACGGTGCTGAGGACTGTGTAGGATGTAAATCTGCAATGTGCTGCATAAGGAGGTCTCCAGCAATTAATTCTCGTCGGTGTGATGAATGTGTTTTATGAGCCCCTTTTGATCAAGGACAAGCCTTTGGTGGGAATTAGGCTAAAAGTGACCTGCACCGGTTGGTAACACTGGTAGGTATATGACCACAGACAGTATCCAATTCAACTTTATTTATACAGCACCATTAACAACGATCATTGTCTGGAGATACTTGGTTTGGTGTCTAATGTACATCTCCTCCTGGACTCCATGGTTCCTTTGTCGGGTTTGTGCAAGAGCTCCAGCTTATAAGAACATCACTGTACAATGAAAGTGCTTGTGTATGAATAGCCAGCAAATCTGTAGAGTTTAATTAAAGTTTTCAACTCAATTAAGCATAGTCATATCAGGCAAAGAGATAACTTTTTCTGCCCAGTGGTTTGATCCATCCATCCATCTTCATAGCTGTTATATCACTCCATCCATCCATCTTCATAGCTATTACATCACTCCATCCATCCATCCATCCATCCATCTTCATAGCTGTTATATCACTCCATCCATCCATCTTCATAGCTATTATATCACTCCATCCATCCATCCATCCATCTTCATAGCTGTTATATCACTCCATCCATCCATCTTCATAGCTGTTATATCACTCCATCCATCCATCTTCATAGCTATTA
>JAACJT020022841.1:0-13470 GCA_009936485.2 Gymnarchus niloticus | reverse complement strand
AAAACCAGTACAACATGGCTGAATGAAGCGTAAAGCGGAGGGAAGGTTTGCCTGACAGGCCGGGGTAAGTCCTCACTTGATGTCCCATCAATCTCACAGGTCTGGCTCATCCCTTTGTCTGGTTCAGTTCCTCTATGTCTCAACGATCCTGACTAACAGAACAAACACTGTAACATGCTCATTTCAAAGTCTTCTATTTCCCTAGAACATTTGGGAGGTTGGAGGTGAGGGGGTTGTCTTCGACCATGTTTGGTTAGCTGCTGCGCCCCCCCTCAGTTAAGCTTGTAATTTTATGAGTAAGACTGTGAATAACAAGTTTTATTCACCTTCCATAAGAAGGTTGTGGAGATCGCTGCTTCGGTAGCTTGAAAAACTTCTCTGTATGACTATGTGAGTCACCACGTCGTTCCTGCATGTGAGTGCGACGCTGGTTGGGGAGGTGTTGCAAGTCAACAGGTGGAAGGCCCCCTCCCCAGCCTGACAGCGGTTTGGCGTTGGCGGGTAACGACTTGACAAACACAGCCTCTTGTTGTGACAGCTGCCCTGGGGGGGTCTTGCATTCTGGACATCAGCACAGGAGCCTCGACCCATAGGATGCCAGTGAGTTTTTTCTGGGACAAAAATCATCAAGGGGAAAAAAGTTAAATGAATGGTGGGAATGTTTAGAGTTATGGCATCACTTCTACTCGGATCTGCTGTTTGACTTATCAGAGACTGTCTGTAGTTGCTGTTCGAGACTGACGTACCGTGGTAAAGTAAGCGATGTGCCGTTATTTAGCTGCCACTTTGCTAAAGAAAGTGACCTACAGTCGAGGAGAGCAGGGCCAGCCAGCTTTCAGCCCCCTGGAGGAGTTAAAATAAAGGGTCTAGTGGTAATACGACAACCCTGTCAGCTACGGGATTTGAACCCATAACCTTCTAACCTTCTGAGCTACACACCAACCTAAACTTAATTTGCACCTTAACAAATGGCCTTTGGGAAGTCCCATAACTGAACGAGAGCTCATGTAGTCTGTTTTTAGCCATCTCTCCTTTTAGGTATTCACTGAGATTGATGTTGACATTTGTCTGATTGTGTTATCTTGTCCCTTCCTGTTTAACGATAAAATTATATTTTTGACAAACTGCTGCATTTGTTGTTCTGGATTTATGGGTCATAAAAACCATTCTGTGATGAGGACATCTGTATCAATAGACTGAATAAGATCGATAGCACAACAGCCCCCCGGTGGTGAACAGACGGCTCGGGGCATTTTTATGGGTCCTGTTCCTGGCTTTTTCCTACCTCCTCACCATGCATGCGTTGGAACACGGCTTTAAATCAGCAGCCTTGTACCTGTTATCTGGAGATCAGAAAAGGTGGTCTTGGGTAGACCCAAGTCATGCTTGCTGGCAGAGACTTTCTAGTGTCAGTAAGTCATTATTAATTCATCCTCACATTATGAACCACGCAGGGCCAGTCATTGGGCTGGGGATAGAGGAGCACCACAGAGGCAGCCGTCATGTAATCTGAACCTTTCCTTGTTGGCAGACCCAGACTGTATGCTCGGGTACAGGAAGTGAGAATGGACCCTGCACATGCACTGATGACATGCACTCATGTGACCTGCTTCCTGGTCTAATCCAGATCTACTGGTCCTCTTCTACCTTATCCATGTATTTTTTTTATTTTCCGTGTCCCCAGAGTTCCCGTTCACTGCTCTTTATGATTGCTTGTTCACTTGGGGGGGCAACACTGGGTGTGATAAAAAGCTAGGTGAACAATGCTTTATTTCAGCGTAGCAACCACAAGTAAGGGCAATTAAGGTTAATATTTGATAAGCGTTTGAAAGATACAGATGTGACGGATGGTATTATGGGATAGGGATGGAGTAAACAACATAAAACATTCACCTGTGACAAATATGGCCGTTACAGTGAATTTTATGGCCTCTTAAAATGCTTTTCAAACAGAAACGGACGTTAAACACTTGAATGACAAGCATTGAAAGTAAAGAAATAAACTGAGAAACTCGGACATAATAGCTCTCAGGCTTCCTAACCTTTCTTTTTGTTATTTTGTCTTATAAATTTATTTTTTGGTAATCCTGGCCTCTTTTCATCACTTGCCTTCACACTTTGCACCTTAAAGTAACTTCAGCTGACGAGAATGGTCCTAGCCTCTGTCACCTCGTTAAGAATCACAGTGGTACTCCAAAGTTAATAATTACGTATTGAAATGAGAGGCACAGACCGATTTCTGTTCGTGCGTCTGCTGCTTTTACGGGCCGTCCCTCCATGAGATTATTGGCTAGCCAAGCTTTGGCTGGTTTGTCTGAAGAGAAAGCAAGGAGCAGTGTTTTCTCCTGCCTGCAATCATAGTAGTTTGTTTGAAAGTCACTGCGCTGGTGCAGCGTTCAGCCCTGTTCAGTGTTCCGCTGGCAGATCCTCCACACAGCAGTCTAATTACGTTACGAGTGCCGTGCTGAGCTTGGGCCACTCCTAAATATATACTGTAATAGCAGGCTGTGCTACAGGGAAGGAGAAGTCAAGTTCCATTCTGAGCCTTAGGCTGACAGGATATTTGTGCTGGTTGCCTAGCAGTCAATTCATCAGACCCAAAGATGTCTCCCGGGCTAATTTTTCCTTTTCCCGGGGTTATGGATGAGGGCGGAGGGCCATGGAGAAGAGGTGGAGTCAAACTGGCTGGAGGTTTTCTCTTCTGTGTGAAGCTCTGGTTTGTGTGGGCATTCTGTTTTCGTTTTCGGTCACTCTGGCACCTACTCTGGGAAAATTAACTCATCAAAACGGCCTGTCAAAGTCAGAGGCCCATTTTCGAGACCCGGGAAAGTAACACCAAGGCTGTCGCATGGCTTTAGGGTCCAGATTGAGGGAGCAGACCTAGAGTCACACCCGAGTCCTGGAGCGGGCCTCATTTTAAAGGGCTCCACACGTGGCCTCCAGAGCACAGCTGTTTTCCCAGCTTAAAGCCAGGTGACGGCTGTTAGGCATTTTGGCTCCTTCATCCGAGTGGGAGTATTATTTTATCTCCGCAGACCGGTAATTTGCAGACTCCGCCAGCTTCATTTGGGCTGAGTGAACTGAACCGTCGGGGAACGTTAGATTTAAATCAGGGAAAACCACAGCGGTGGTGAACCCAGAACACTAAATATATAGCAGCTTACTGAGAAGGGTTCAAGAAAACACACACGCACTGGCACTCGAGGAAAATGGCTCTTGTCAGGGGCCCTGCCCTTTTGATTTTGTTTTACTCACAGAAAGTTGTATGCTAAGTGGCTGGGGTGGCACAAAGCAGATTTCAGCAAGGTGTTTTTGGTCGGATAGACTTCCCAGGGGATTGAATGGCGCTTCTGCCCCAAGTTCAGCGATTTGGCCGTGATTTTCCTGCACTGGTTGCACTGGCATGCTGAAAAACATTTGGTTTACTCTTTAAAGTCACGTTATCCTGCTTTGTTTCTTGTTTGCCTGTCTGTCTATCTTCTTCAGTTTCTGCTTCAGCTCTCCCTGTCCATCCCAGATTAATCTCCCCGATCCTCATCTCGACAGTGTACCTCCACACGTAATGAGCTATCTGACTCCGGATCAGATCTTTCGGCAGAGCCCTGCCCCATGCAGGAATTCCTAAAGGTTCACTTTCCATTTATCCTCAGCAGGCTCCTCTTACCTTTCTTCTGCTGATCTTATATGCCTGGCTCGTCTTATGAAAACAGATTTCAGCTGGAAGGCTTTACGGGTGAAGCAGATGCCCTGGGAACGGAGTTTGGTCGAACAGACCACAGGGATTCTAGAAATGTGCGAAATGACCCATCGTTCAGCCTTCCTCATAAGATACATGCACATAGGTACTGTGACCCAAACTGTTATGGGGCATCAGGACCCGTTTTAGGCTTAAAACCAGCCGGTGATCGTTGTTTCCCTCTACCCTATCCTGCACAATTCATGTCCTCACAGGGACGCACAGGGAAGATCAGATTATGCATCGGGGTGTTCTGAACCCATATAACATGTCAGAAAATGCCACGGGCGTCCTGTCTGCCAGTTGCTGTGACAGCATGCAGTCATCACATGCTCTACAGGATTAAGTATGCAGCCTCTAACGATGTTTTGGTCTCTCTTTCTCTCCACTGTAACGACGACACCCCGATGACAATGACACCGGGTCACATTCAGGTAAGTCTTGCCCATTGCATCTTCCCACATTCCTGAATCTCCTTGTGTTGATCCATATCAAATACATGTTTTTTAGTGTGGCGGTGTGTACCTTGCCAGATCTCCAGGAGATCGAGAGTAAGTGTAGATATCACTTGAAGTGAAGCATAACATTCTTAGTCTATTCTATGTAATAATGTGATGTAACAGAATTAACAATTTAACTTGGTGACTAGCTTGTAGCTGCCTGTTACTGGTGTTAGTGTGAATACATAGCAGTGTGATTTGTGTTTAAGTGATATTAGGCTGCCGTGCAATTCTACACACTGACAGACAGGAACAGGTGCAACAAACAAATGAAAATAGACAGGCGCAAGAAACAATCACAACAGTAACAAACAAACAGGCTCAACAAGCATACGTGTGTAAACACAAAACAGGCACAACAGCCAGGGAAAATAAAGCAACACAAACATGCATGCAAAGGCACAAAACAAAAAACAGACACAGAGCTACAAAATACAGAACCAAACATACATGAAGAAACAGCCACAAAAAGATACACAAACAAGCAGACTCACATAAAACTACAAAAAACAGAAACAAACGCACATCTACAAACAAAACAGGCAAAACAAATACAGATACAGGGATATGCAAACATGTCTCAGTCTGAAATGTAATATAAACAAAACTGAGCTCTTTTGATTTTAATTGACCTTCCACCCCAAACTTATACTGTTTTTAACTTTGTTTCCTGAAGCCTCTGTTGTCTTTAACAACGATGGGATTTACTCAGACTAGACTGTGTTAGAAAGTGACATTCGAATTTCTGCACCCTTTGTATTTATCTGTACCTCTGAATATTGGTCTTTGCCAAACAGCCCAGTAATAATAAATACTAACTGGGTTAGGGAGACTTCCGCAAGCACCAAACATCTACACACGCACTGCAATGAGTCGTAATTTGTACACTTTCCTCAGAGTTTCTCCACACTCAGCACGGAAATGTCCTTGTGCTGATCAATGTCATCAGGGCGCATTTACGACTATTCAAGATTTACAGTCTGCACACCGGTGTGGCCCCGTTGTGGGCGACAGTGTTTCGGTCAAAGGTTGTGACAGGAAGTCTGGCTTTGCCAGAAAGATCTCTGTTACGGTCTGTTCGGTTGGTTCCTAAAGCTCGTGGATGTCTGGAGCTTCTCAGTCCAACCTGTGGAGGGGGATATGGGCTTGAAGCTTGGCCAGAGTGCAAGGGTGGGGTAGGGAGGATGTCCTGTAGTATTCCAAGACTTCCTAGGTGAGTGTCAGCTTTCAAATGCCTGAACCAACTGGCAGGGTGGTGTCCCCAGAAAACAAAGAGGCTGTGAAAACAGAAACAGGGGGTCCTGATTGTCCCCCGGTGTGATTACTGTCCAGGGCTGCTGGAGATATTCTTACTCCCAAGATCAGCATGCTCTCTTCTTTGAAAGCTCATCCCTTTATGGATTCTGCATATTGAAAACATTCTCATCTAAATGAAGGTTTCTTTTTTTAAACTAATATGGAAAATTCAGCATTCCTTACATGGCTCGAAATGTTCGATATCTCTTTAAGACATAGATATTCAGAAAATCCCTCTAGTGAAGGATGATGGGATGCGTTTTATTCAAACGTTGCTTCTAAAATGATTGTCACACGGTTTCTGATATATAATCGTAGCCCTGTTACTCATTAAGCGACGGCTCATTTGCTATCCAGCATCTCTCGTGTCAGAACGACCTGGTATGGCTTATGTCAGAATGGACCCTTGTGGCTTGTTGGAACTGGGGACTCTCCAAAGTCACTCAGTCGCTGCATCTGTGACGGGTACCAGCAGGTGATTCCGTCTTAGAGGAACGAGTGAGGAGAGGAAGCATAATTTCAAAAACCAGATCATAACGTGGATGCAGGAGCAGCTCGCTGGCTGAATGGCCAGGAAGTTTCTTCATGCAAAAAGAGCACTGTTTGCGTTTTCTTCTTACTGTCTTACTTATCCTAGTTCTCACTGTGACTTACACGTTCTTCATGTCACACTGTTGGAACATCTAGTGACTGTCGAATGTCTGAAAAGAAATGTTTGGATTTCAGTTTCTTCATTTTTTCTTTTTCCTTTCTGTCTTCAATTCTACATATCCTCTTGGTAGAAGCTGCTGTTAGCAAACAAGGTAACATTAGCAAACATACATTTGGTTCTGCTAAATGTGTGGCTTTGATGGGAGAAACTAAGCCTTATATCGGTGGACAGGACTGCCGTGATGTGTCAGTCACTGCCAAATTTAAGCCAATGAAGTGAACCAGAGAGTGATTGACAGCACACAGTGATCCCACCCGTCACTGCATTCAAAGCATCCTTTCTCGTAACGTGCCCCACCTGTGCATCCCTTTGTCGGAGAACTCAACGGACGCAGACAGATATATCTGATCTGTTTCTATTGTATCCAGAAAATGGAACATGAAAATCCAGAAGGTCACAGTCAATCGCGCGAGGGAAAAAGAGGGGCAGTTTCTGGAATTTTTTTTTTTTTATCAGCAATGCCCAGTTGTTTGTTGTCGTAAATCAGGCTAAGGTGTTATAGAGGAGGAACA
This sequence comes from Gymnarchus niloticus, assembly GCA_009936485.2. NCBI lineage: Eukaryota > Metazoa > Chordata > Actinopteri > Osteoglossiformes > Gymnarchidae > Gymnarchus > Gymnarchus niloticus. Next base: position 6,714 of record JAACJT020022841.1, on the reverse strand, counting down.
GAAGAAGAGGGAGGAGAGGCTGTCTGCATAGCGAACAGTTGACTGGGACCAGAAGGGGTATTAAGTGATGAATTTTTATCACCAGTCAGCTGAGGAGAGTGAGCCAGCCACTGCTGAGAGGCCAGGCCAGTTCCTAACAGCCAGCAGCTAGGGCTGAGATGTGGGGGGGCAGCTGGGGTTTTTTCCCTTCTTTTGTGGAGGAGGGTTGTCAGATGTGCAGTCCTGGGCCGGAGCAGAAACAGGATTGGACGGCTGTTTTCTCTGGGGCAGGGCCTGGCTGGTGAGCTGCCCCCGTTGGGTCAGGGGGCGCGTGTGCATGGTCGAGACTGGGTGGCTGCCGAGACCGACGCCTCCGGACCACGGATTTGAACTTCCTTACTGGAGCACTGCGGGACGGCAGATCCACCATGTTTTATCTGAAAGGTAGGAGAGGCACAGAATGCAGGCCAGGGGTCTGTGCTTCTCAGAGCCGTATCGCCGCAGCTCTGAAGATGATGCTATTTATGGGAAGCCAAGAAAACAAATAGGTTTGGTTCCTCCGTGGGCGAAAAGTCGCCATGTGAGCCTGCTCTCCTGCTCCTCATGCTTCCTTTGTTGTCCCACGAGGAAGTGGCGTGTCGCACTGGAAAAAGTTACGGCAGCTGTGTAAAAAGTTTATCCTGTGAGTAATGCCAGCAGCTGTGTGTGTGTGTCTGAAGGGCTTTGGGAAAGATAGCAGTTTCCTTCCTCTTGTGTCAATGCTAGGAGCTCAGAGGTTGTTTCGTTGTGTGGAACTTGGAACGGATGGGTGAAGAGACGGGGGAGGTGGCATTACCTTCTGGCCTCCAGCAAGTTACATCGGCAGATCACAGATCCACAGACTTATGTCTTTGCAGGTGGATAGTATATCGTGTTGACCAGACTCAGGATTTTGGGATTTATTTTAATCAAATGACTGTCAGGTGCCTACCACAACAGTGTGGCTGCAGGAAATCTCATATGAACTAAAGTGGACCTTCACCGCACCTCGGTGATGTCTGTCCGACTGATTCGTGAAGCTGTAGTGCAGGATGTTTGTCTGAGATGCACCAGCTGGGCTTTTCAGGTGGAGAAGTTAGGTGGACCTTCATCCATATCTAAAGGTGCTAAAGTCTTCGGTAGGCCTTCTGTCATAAGAAACAGTTGAGGTTTTCAGTCATATTTAAAGAAGTTTGACTTCCATATCTGACCAGAAGTCAGGGCAAAGTGTGAGTACTATCCAGCCTTGATGCCCCTTCGTCCCTTCAGTGTACATTCAAAACATCCAAGGCTTTAGTTTAAACAAGATCCTGTGCCAAACCATTCAACCATGTTGAACTTAAGCTGGTCACTGTGGCTATGCCAGAATTACACAGAATGTCATCGGAGAAAAATGCAATATCAACCAATATCAATTAGTGGTCTTCAAACCACTAATTACCTTTGTCCTTTTTAAACCAAACAACCTCCACTTTTTTCAGCTCAGGCTATTCTTTTATCCATAACTTTCTAAGTGCTGGACTGAAAACTTCTGATCCAAGGCACAGTCTTCTGAAATGAATCGATCCGGCTCATAAATCCATTGCCAATAGTGATGCCATTAGTATGGTATTTCTGCTGCTTTCTGTAAGATATTACTTTGAAAGGTTGTTGAAAATTATCTGCTGGAATAACATCCCAAACTGAATGACACGTGGCAGACTAAACCACCTTTATTTGTGGGGGTTGTGGGCATGTACCAGGTGATGTCGGGGGTCTGGTCAACACAAATGCAAAGACATTAATCAAAACACACAAAAGTACACATTCTTGAGCAATAGAGAAACGAGGTGGAAATCAGTATGGAGAATCCCACTCAGCATCTCAAAACAGCCTTTGGTTGTGACTCTCGCCCCTGGGGACTTAAGGCATGGGTGCCTGTGGATTATGGTAAAGAAATCCAGACAGCACAAGACGTGTCTGTGAGCTCGTAATACGTGCTTTTATGTAGAGAGGGCAGCATGTGACAGTTAGCGACATGCTTGCATTAGCCGTCGATCACCAGCGAGCCTGCATGAAGTATGGCGTGGATTTGATCAAGGATCCGCTTAGACAGACTCAGACGGGGTGCCCTCACTGAGCCTCGGAAGGCAATGAAAGCTCAGTGAAAGTAATACCACTGTCCTCAAGGAGTTCAGGTGAAGATCGATGATGTATTTCATGGGTGTTGTCACTTGTACACAAACATTTGTAGGTCCAGTGTTTGCAGTCAGAGTAGCACAGCAATTCAGAGTGACATCACTGACCAGGGTAATGTAGCAGATCAGGGTTACATAGTATGAGAATCATAAATCAGAGCAATCGTAAATCAGAGCAATATTGCTGTCCAGATTGATACCCAGAAAGAATCTGAGGAACAGTAAACATGGTAGTCTGTGAGAAATGTATCAGATCAGAACATAAGCGGACTTCTTTTTGTGATTAGACAATGTGTGGTAGGAACTGTGTAAAGTAAGAGGATTAAGATTAAAGCAGCACATCAAATGTAGCTGAGTACAGAGGGGCGTAACTTGAATCTTTGTGGCTGGACGTGGGGAGTTAGTACTTAGGCCAAACTGCTCCTGGAAATAACTGGCTGTTTTGACTGGATAGATAATAAGATAGATAATAAGATAGATAATAAGTCGCTTCAGTTCAACATAAGGTAAATGTCCAATTACATTTATTGCACTGTCATATTTTAGCTGGCCTTTGCAACTGGGGTTATTAATTGTTTCATGTCACCGCAAGAACAACACGCAAGGTGAAATGGCCATGAAACATTTCCCAAGGATCCACAAACCAGGCTTGGCCTCTACTTGGGTCTCACACTGGAAGACATAGCGTGCTATTATCATGATTTATTGGTAGGAGATGTTAATGTTCTTCAAACTCATTGTCGAAGTATGGTTTGCTTTGGCTGTAGCGTCGACTCCAGTTTAGACTCAACCTGCCCCTAGACTGCTCAGCATTCGAGAGTTCATGTTGGCCTTTCGATGGGGCATGGGTAGCTATAGGTGCCTGTTGCATTAGCACCCCCCCGTGACCACAGACCTGTTGTGTTTGGTCAGTCACCTTCTTGTTGTGGCCGCCTCTGGCCCTGAGTGCCATTGTTCTTGGTTCATGCAGCTATCTTATTCAGAAGCACGATTTCATACACCGCGGTTCAGCTCGAAACTTCTTGGCATGAAATGTACAGTAAGCTGTATTAGTCTTGTGCAGCCATATTCTTCTGTTTATGACGCGATCAATAAATATTCGGTGTAGTATTTTTTCTATTGCAGATCTCTGTCTCTTGTACTATTGACATGCATCCCATAATCATGAAACTGAAGAATAAAAAATTTTAAATGGTAGAGCGGGGTGAGCTCCAGACAAAGGCAAAAGCATGGGGGCTTCGTGTGCCACCGTGGAGAACCACGGGTGCAAAGGAAGCAAAGGAAGAAATGACAAAAGAAAAGATGCCCGAGGAGGTCCTCGGACAGGGCCTATCCACGTGGACCGTGTGTGTCGGTATGGGTGAGAGCTCGCTGGTCCGGACCCAGTCGGGGCAACGATCACTAGCAGGCTCTTCTGTGTTAGAAAGAGAAACCAGCAAGCTCCTCAAACTCCAAACTTTATCTCTTACCTCCATACGGTCTCCCCTCTTGACTGCAAGCATTGGGGCAATGAGTGGTGGCCAGTCGTGCCTGGTTGCTCCTATTCTGGTGAGGCTCAGGAATGCACCTGGCCGTTAGACCTCCTTGTCATGGTGCTGATACATGGGTGGTCGGGTACTGTCCCTCACACCCTACAGTCACAGGATCTTTTTGGACCATGGTGGCTCTGTACCTAAGTACAGGGGCAGCAGGGCCGTCGGATTAGGTGTGTTAGTTTGGACCAATCTCCTGCCGACATTCATGATGGAACTGACCACAATTTACCCTTTGAATATATAATGGTCTAATGCCGTACATTTCCCTGCATTGTATAATGGCAGTGTACCCCAGGGGTTTGACCTCGGTCCCCAAGATGTATTTTTTTGTCCCTGCTGAGGAATTTTTGGTTCTTGTCCTCCATTGTCTTCTGGTCTATTCCTTTTACATCAATGCAGACTGTAATGACCACACACTCCTGTTCAGTGCCTTGGGGCAACTGTGTTGCGAAAGGCACTATAAAGATAGACTGAATTTATTTTTTCACGCAAGTTCCTAGCAAAACATGAGTGGAATACTAACCTGACTTTTTCTGGTGAAGAAATGGAGCTTCTTGTATAGAATAGGCGGGAACACATTTCACCAATTACGTGGTCCTCTGTACCCATCTCCTTGTAAAGCAGGGATGTCTAAAAAGGTAACACTATAAATACTATATAAAGGGCCTTGCCTAACACACAACTCTAAATGCGTGTATGTTTTAGTGCGGAGAGACTCTTCATATATGGAAGCAAAGGTGGAATATGAACAGAAGGAAATAAATGTGTAACTGTACAGCAAGACAAAGAACACTCAAACCAATATGCAGCAGGCAAATCCCATATTCTGTAAGCACGCAGTACATCTGTGGGCGAACCAGGTAGATGGAGCAGCCTTACTGGCAAAGAGATGGTCCGTGAATGGTGAAGGGAATGGATTGCATGTTGTCCTGGTAGAGTCTGGCATGGATGAACGGTTGATGGAGAGTTTACAGCTAGAAGCGGGTGGGAGTGCTACAGACGTCCCAGGATCACCAAATGTGTGTGATCCACGCAGTCGTACCCTGGACATGCTTTGTCTAACCAAGTTCCATGCATCCCTGGGTGGACACCTGTTTTGTGGTGCTTAGAAATCACCCTTCACCCACCCTATTTCACTAACCGTGACTGTGGAAAATCAGAGTCGTTGTGCCTGCGGTTGCCTTTGTGAAAAACATTCTTACAAGGTTGACATGAGCCATGATTCAGTACTTTTGGTGTGAACCCGTATTCCTACAGCCAGAAACATCTGCTTCGTTATTGCGTGGCTGTGCACCTATGATGTGTCAGAGACATTCCTAGACACAAAGTGTTATCATTCCTATGATTATTTTAAGAGTATACACTGTATAGCTGTCACGTCCTGCTAGAATAGTCACCGAATGGCTCCGTTCCCAGCAGCCATCTCTCCCTAATTCTCAGGCTTTGCCTGTCCCACTGCTGACCCTTCAGGGCATTGCGTTCCCACACCTCCCCCCCATGTAAGATCCACCAGCAACCTTTTTGGAGCACCGGGAATCAGGGTCCCACACGTCAGCAGTCAGGTGCTATGGTCAGACTGAAGGGCACAAAAAATATAGATATATTTTTAGGCTCCTTTGTGCTGTGAACTGTGCAGTACCTTTACATACCACATTTAAAGTTATTATTTATGAACAGCTGGGAGCCATCTGTGTTTAGCTTATTTTAATTTGTATCCTGAAAAAAGGGAAGAGGACTTAGTCTCTGTATTTTTTCTGTATTGGTTCCAAAAACATGGGTATTTTAAAGGGGGTCCAGTTAAAAGTCATTGCTATTGGTACGGTCCACGTCAAAACCTGGCCCAACAGCTGCTGAAGTCCAGGGATATTGTGAAGCACAAAAATGCAGTAAAACTTTGGAATTTCAGAAGTTCTGTTGCATTTATGATGTTTCATTTTGTGGTTGACTGTGAGAAATTGCCCTGTGTTAGTCTAATGGATGGTTTGGGACCATAAACTGCATGTGTGCTTGATTTACTTTGCCTTGGGTGAGATTTAAGGCATCAGAAGTATCTAGGAAAAGTCTCGTTATCTCTAAACTCTCAATGAATTTGGTTGAGTATGCCAGTATACCCAGTACTATGTGTGAAAATGAGCTTATGTAGCATGTATTCAGTAACTTCCCCTTTGACATCTTATATAAGACTCTGATGTCACAAGATTGGTGTGGATTATGGGCACCATGAGAATGGAGTTTAGCTGTCATGCTACGAAACTTAGAGGTTCGGTGGTGTTTTACAGCCTCACGTTCTGGGGGTGAGGACACAGAGGCGAGTGCTTCGGTCGACATGTGGCGGGAATGCATTTGGGGTTTTGGTGGGTGCGTTGGCAAGTAAGTTCACTTCTCCTGCTGACGGGTCTTAAAAAACAGCAAGGCCATTCAAGAGAATCCAGATGTGGACACTGTCAGTAAACAAAAATGGGAAGTCGATTTTGGGAGTTGGTTTGGGTGGACAAGAAAAGTCACAAAATGAATTTAAATCAAGGGATAAAGAGCCCATCATGAGAGCTATCATTGGAACCCTACAATTCATGATTGATCGCTACATGCCTAAGACTCCTGGTTCATCAACAGAGCAGCTGTCTTCTGCAGCTTGCATTACGTGTTATGGATTAGTCCAAACTGTGTTCTTGGACCCCTCCCCACTCCGAAGAATGTTTGAAAAATGCTTGGTATGACATCCCTGACTCATCTCAGTTACAATCTGACTGTGTGCTGCACCCCCAAGGAAAGAAGGGAGGGGCCACACCAGGAGTTTCCAGTTGGGTAAGAGAAGACCTGAGGTGCCTACCTGTCCTGTGTATTCATAAAACCAGACAAAGATGGCTTTATGGGGCAGATCACAGCAGAACAGACAGAGTGATGTAGATTTGGCAGGAGAATTAAGCGATATGGAGCGCAATTTTTTGAGGGCCCCAGCAGAATAACCGTTCGATGAGGACCCTAGCAGAGTAACTGTTCAACGA